>JAUZNK010020769.1:0-37427 GCA_035046665.1 Euphysa ruthae
TATATCATTTATACCCTTTTGAGTGATTTAATAATTATGTACTGAAATAATATAAATAAACAAATGAAAAACAAGCATGATAAACATATTTGCGTGAACTAACAACATACATCTATGAAAGATGCAGCTTTATAGTATGGTGCAAACATGTAGGGCATTAAATACAATATACTAACATCTACAAAGATGTTGCTTATTGCAATGCAAAATGACTTCTTAGCCTATGACCAGCAAATCCTTTAAATTAATTTCTTTTATTGTGAAAATATAATCGCCAAAGTTACTGCTCCTTGGTGTATAAGCCACGGGTGCTTATCTCGGCCCAGTCTCTTACTTCAAAGTAAGTGACATGAAGTCAAATTGGAGCATATATAAATATATAAAACCTACATCTTAAATAAACTATTAGTAAATATTGTACTATACTATAACGATACTATTACAGAGTTCCATCTATGGCCTTGGAGATTTGGCCATTTAAAGGGATATTATTGTAATTGTTTTCTTCTTCTTCAGCTTCATAGAATGGAGTAGATGCATAACTTTGTGATTAACCCTTATACTTATTATCTATTTTTTTCAAGCTTGATGTTTATTTCGATTGAACAATGAGTTTGAACATTCATAAAAAAACTTTCTGCAAAAGTAAAATAGCAAGCGTAGCTATTTTGCAGCTGGAGCTCATTTGGTGTTAATGCAAAAAAATTTTCTATAGTAAAGAAGGTTTTTTTTTTGCTGACTCTGCAGATTTTCGGGCCAAAAGTTGAGGCAAAAGTTGAGGTGTAAGTTGAGGCTTATTTTGTTATATATTTTATTTTGCTTATGCAAACTTTTATATATTGATATATGATTTTATATATTTTTCCAAAAAATTGTTTAAAATGCTTACCGCCATGATCAAAGAGGTCTTATATTTGCTGTAGTTGGCTGTAGTCTTGTACTTTCTTCTTTCTCCATATACACAATCTTCTTTTTGTGGTCGCGTACGAAACTGTTATTTTCTTTCTCTAGATTGTGTGCCAGGTTGTTGTAATAAAGAACTTAAAATTCTTGTTGCATCATGGTATTTGTTAGAGTGTAAATGAAAGTAGCAAAGAAAAGATTCAGCTAATTATAATGCAACATGGAAGTCATTGTATTGAATGGGTTTTGTTGGTACACACTAGATTTATCAAACAGCTTGTAGAGGTTTAAAAAAAAAACAAAAATTATATTTCCAAGTTGTCAATAAAAACAAAAACGTTACAAATATTTATTGTTTCTATGAAATTTATATTTCGTTTCACAATAAAATATTGTTCCTTAGCTTTCTCAAATCAAATATGCAGAATTAATAAATAGGACTAAGCAGCATCTAATATACATAGACAAGTTTGTACGATGTGAAAGAACTAAGTTCTTAAAATGTGCTCCAAATCATTTATTTTGAGAGCTTATATTTTTATTTTGAAAAATGGAATATATAAATTACAAGGCATATAAACTACTTGTTAAATGTGTTTAATGGTAGTTAAACACCTTTAATAAGTAGTCTGATACAAGGTGTATTCGTCCGGTCTAGTTTTTTTATGAATTCCTAGTTAAAATTCATTTCGTAAATATTTATGAAATCATAAATTTTGTTTTTACGAATTTGTATTCATTTAAAATTTTGTAAACGAACCAAACTGACCTGTAAATTGGTTGGGATGCCCAACCAATTGGCTAAATTGTTAAAATTTATCAATGTTTCCATAAGATATTTTTTGGTGTACTGAAGAAGTAACATTGCAGGTTATTATTAAACTTTTTATCTCTAAAGCTAATTATATCCACAATGTCAGGATAAATCAATGATTTTAATTTTTTATGCGCCCAAACTCAATTAAACTAACTCTGGATATGACACTCCTTATAAACTCATTTTAAACAGATAATTACCTTTGTTCATCGATATGTTTTGCTAGGCTCATGCTATTTATTTATAAACACTTTGTTATTATAAAATCCCGAGCCTCAAAGAGAATCAGCTTATTTCTTCTCTAATTTTCTAAGAATATTTTTTCTTTACCTGATTTGTGCATTCGATAGGAAACCAACATTTGTAGTCATGACGCTATCCACAACTTTGCTACAGTAAAAAAGCCCACAACATGCTTTGCAGTCATCAATGTTTATTTGTTTACTATATCACCATCATCTAATACAAAATTCTCATTTAACTACTAATAGAAAATGCATCAAGGTTGCCAAGCCTCTTTTAAAACAATAAATCACAACAAAGCCTTGGATATTAAATGAAAGATTATGTTATGTGATTTCCAAAAAAGGTTTTATTTGTTTCAATAGCACCTAAGCTCAATAGTTATGACTTTGAAGTATCAAATTTCATCAATTTTCCTGTCAAAAACTTTAACCGATTTGACGTAAAAGTGGCGACAAAAATAAGTGTGCCGGGCGTAAAATTTGGAATATCGCATTGTAACTCAACCAAAAAAAAATCTAAATCTAAATTAAAAAGGGTGCCAAAATAATTTTTAAATTTTAAAATTGAAAACAAGAAAGTTCTCTTCATCTGAGAAAACCTAGTACAAAATGTAAAGCACCAAATGTAAAAAATTTAGGTCCAAACTCTTGTTTATTCTGAAAAAAAAACAATCACTGAATTTACTCTAGCATTTTCTTCAGAACAATAAATCCAATAAAATTAAAAGCATAATATTACCTTACCGGTTAGTTATTTCTGCACCCTAAAGCAGATATATGCAAATTAAAATAATTTTTTTTTTTAAGAGTTGAAAGTTACAGAAAAACTTTAGAGATATCTACAGTGAACGTATAATATCTGTCAGACAACCTAAATGACAATCACGCTCCTTTGAATTAAGAAAGAAAATAAAACTAGATTTCAAGTCCAATACTCCTCTGATTTGGTTATAAAAAATTTAATTAAACCCTCTGGTTTGCGCAAAAACTGTCCCCATTTGAAAATATTTTTTTACCATGGAATATTTTTTTTTTTTTTGGTGTTTTGTGTTGACAAATTTTAAGCTGGTTTTTTTTGAAACCTTGCTTTATATGTAATTTTTAAATTGGAGTTTTTAAAGAGATTCTTGACAAATCATTTGTTAAAGGCAATTAATTTATTTCTATTTTTCTTTTCTTTATACAGTAGGGTACAGTAATATTGGATTGATAACAGAGTTAATATCTTAGAAAAGAGATTGGGTTTTTATATACGGAATGAGAATCACTTCGGATAATTTTTTTAATAGTTCTCCATTCTGTATTATAAAGGTTTTTCCATGCTTCATAAAGATTGTCTGCGGAAACATCAAATTTTTCAAATAGATATTAGATAGATATATAAATAGATGTATTTCTGTCTTAAAAAGTAAATTACAAGCTTGTAAATGTACATGAAGTAAAATATAAAATATCTAAAGATATCTAATATAAATTCTAAAATAGTAGATGTAATCTTCTCTTTATTACTGGCTTGTGCAGTTTATTAGACCTAGTGGTGTATTTACCGGAACATTTTAAGGTGTAAATATTCTGAAATATTTCGAGTGCATCACCATTTTTGCATTTAAATGTAAAACACAATATTTGAAAAACATTTAACTTGTAAATGTTAATTATATTTAGTTTCTCAAAAAGAGGTTTACTTGGGGTGGTTCTATCCTAAAGGCAAATAGCACGAATAGATTTGTTTTTTTTTCGTCGATGTAATGCAAGAAGTTTTTTTTTTGTTTGTGTTGGCCCATACTATATTTCCATGAGATAAATGACTATGAAATAATGAAAAACAAAGTTTCCTTAATAACTATTTAGGTAATATATGGCTATATTTGTAAAGAATTTCTAAATTTTTAGATATTTTAGTGTGTACTGCACTGATTCTTCCACGAAAGATTTTCATCAATTAAAATTCCTAGAAACTTTGATACTCTTTCTATATTTATATTTTTAATATTTATTTGAAGATTCCATGTTATTAGAGGTATGTTTTTCCGTTTAAATAAAGAATGAAAGTTTATTTGCTTTCAACCATTGTGAAACTTTTCTAATTCAAGTTTCATTTCCTGGAAGAGATTTTGAATGTTTTTTTCCTCATTTTAATAGATTTGTGTCATCTGCAAAGAGTATATGAAAAATTCAGAGAGAAAATTTATATATATCATTTAGGTATATGATAAATAAATGTTGTCCTAAGATTGAACCCTAAGGTACTCCACATTTTGTATCAAGCAGTTTTGATAATTTTATTTTGTCATAACAAACGCTTTGTTTTTTATTCTTTAAATAACTTGCAAGCCACTCTTTTTTTCCCATTTATCCCATAAAAAGTTAGTTTTTGAAGGAGTATATTGTGATCAACAGTATCAAAAGCTTTTGACAAATCTTTGAAAACCAGCTAAAACTAGTTTTATGATTGAAGGCTCAGTTGAAGTATTTTTCTGAAATCCAATTGATTAAAGTAGAGATGTTTATTTTTTACTAAGTATGAATAAATTCTATTATACATGATTCTTTCTAATAGCTTTCGAGAGAACAGGTAAAACAGATATTCAGTGGTAATTGCTCACAATTGCTTTATCACCAGCTTTAAAAATTTGAGTAACTTTTGCTATTTTCAAGTCATCAGGAAATATACCCTAGTTAAAAGATTTATTAAATATATAAAAAAGTGGATCTTTAATTTGTTCATAGGAATCAAGAATAATGTTACGGTAAAATTCATCGAAACCTGCTGCTTTATTTCTTTAAATGAATTTGATTTCTTAAATTCTTCAAAAGATAGATTGAATTTCTGACCGATAGAAAGTTCTACTTGCGTTAAAAATTTATGAAAAGACCTTTCTACACTTGGTATTTTTTTAACAAGATTATGCCCAATATTTATAAAAAATTTGTTAAGTTCAGCAGGGACTTTTTCTGTTTTGTATTCTGGTCCATCTGTAGTATTTATTACCTTAGGAAGATTTGCTGTCTTCATTTTTTGTTTTCCAATAACACCCTTTAAAATTTCCAATATCTTCTTAGTTGTTTTGGTTCTTTTGAAGTGGTGAGGCGTAATGCATTCTTTTTGCCTTGTTTTTAATTTTTTCATGGAGATTTTTATAATCTTTATATTTCTTTTTCGTTTGTTCATTTCATTTTTTTAAAAAAACTTAATATATAAACGTTGTTTTTTTTTTTTTTTTTTTGATGATGATGATTTTTTAATACTTTTGTAATCCAAGGAGATTCCACATTTTTGATTTTCACATTCTTTGTATCATTAGTAAAAACTTTATCATAAAAGGATTTATTTTTTTTGTCGAGGAAAATTTTGTATAATATATTTACATCCTCATGATTTTCAAGAATAGGCCAATCTTTTTTCTTTAGCTCATTTGTAAAAGTTTCTTTTTTTTCTGTTGAAAATTTCTCTTAGATATCTCAATTTTTTTTTTTTTTGTAAATTTATTTGAAATTTTTATTGAACAGAACATAGGGAATTGATCTGAAATGTCACTTTTATAAAAGTGTTATCAAAGTAATGATTTGATATTATAATATCTAGCAAAGTTGCAGTGGTTTTAGTGACTCTGATAGGTTTAGTAATAAGAGGAACGGCTGAATGTGCAAAAATATTATTATAAAACTCTTTCACTTCTGCTTTCTTTTGATACTGTAAAGAGTCTGAGTTGTAGTCTCCAAAAGCAAAAAAACTTTTTCTCGTGATCTATATTTTCAAATATTATATTTAAGTGTTCAGTAAAGTTATCAGTTTTTGTGTTAGGTGGTTTATAACAACAGCTTTTAATAGAATTTTTTGTTTCTTTATTGAAAAATTCTATTGTTAAAAACTCTTATCACTATTTAAAATGCTCATATCTTCACGTGTTTTAAACTTTATGGTTAATTTAACATAAATTAATATAAACCACCCCCCTTTTTTTTTCGATTTTTTTCTCATAATAGTTTAATAATGAGGTAAATGGAAAAGTGAGTTGTTATAAAAATCGTTGTCACGTGACCATGTTTCACTTAAGCAAGTAATGTTAAAACAAAAATTCAAAGGTTCTAGAAGGCTTTTAAATTTTTCAAAGTTTGCATATATATGCTTCTACTATTTAAATGGAGAATAGAGAGATTTTTCTTTTTTCAGTGTTTCATAATATGTGTTAATATCATTTTCAAAAAGATGGGGAGTATTAAGATAAATTCTTACTATAATTAAAACCTCTCTATTTTTGTCCTTTGTTTGAAATATCCCTATGCAATTGAAGTTTTATATGATACCCTAGCATGCTTTCTATTGGCATTTGCAATCTTTAGCCTTCCTCGACAGATCTTTTCTTAGTTACATTGTATTCTGGCAAAAATCTTCATTAATCTAAATTTTTTCCTTCCAGGGTTCTTTTCCTATGTAACTGTCAATTATTTTTGTCTTTTTCTTGTCATGAAATAGGTTCACAACTATTGTCTTCTTTTTGTCACTTACCCCAATTTTAAACTTTATTCCGGTTCCTATGAGCTCTGTCAACGTTAATGGTTTGATCCATGCCAAATTTATCCTTAAATAATGCTTTAAGCTTTTCTTCTGTCTCTTCCCAAGTTTCATTCTCATTTTCTTCAACATCTATAATCTATAATCTATACATCTACAATCCAAATGATTATAGATGTTGGAAAAGTTATTTAAAGCTTCTTGGCTAAATCCTTGATTGTAAGCCTCTGGGTTGCTGTAACAGCTATTTACATTTCTACCCATGTGCTTCTCATTTCTACTCGTGTTATGTTACTTATATTTAGCGATTTTTTTTTTTCCTCTTCAAACTTTTCATTAACAAAAATCATTGATTGTTCTAAAGTTTTGTTACCTTTTTTGAGGTCGTAGTTTTGCTTTTGAAATTTCTTATCTAACTTTCCAATAATTTAAAAATTGTACCTTCTTGCATTTTCATTATTTCTTCAACTTGATCAAACGTAAAGACATTCTTTTCATTTCCCATTTTTTTATATATATATATATATTGTTGATATTGGAATAGTCAGTTATGTTAATTGGAAGATTATAATGCACTAATTAACTAATAAACCATGTGTATTCCACAATATAATTAAAACCAAATTCAATGAAAACACCATGAAAATAACGCAGAGATTTGTAAATATGTATAAAAAATATATATTTATTTTGTTGTTGTTGTTGTTTGTTGCTTATTAATTTCAAATCAAATCGATATTATTGATAGTATATCAAAAAAGATATTCATAAAACATGTTTTTGCTGCCTCATATTATTTTCTTTACTGTGCAGGGCTTCATAGAATGTGTCTTTGCTGCTTACCCTTTGAATTAGATCACAATGAGTAATTTTCAATAAATATTAGAACTACCTGAAATAGAGTTGAAAGCTTTTTTTGTTGGAATATCATTACTGAGGATTGTTTAAAGTTTACATTTTTTGTTTTAGGATGGGCACCGTTATTACTTACTGCAATGGAAGCCTTCATGGAAAGTGGAAAGCTCTCTGGTGTACTGTGAAAAGCTCATACAAAAGTTTTGGTTAAGTAAATCTGCTGCACAGCCTTCCAATTTGCTGCCTTCTAACCCTGCACTGTTTACACCCAACAATAGTGTGGATGAGGTTACTCAATTTTTGGAAAAATCATCAGAAAAAACATTGGAGACAACAAGACAATTTCAAACAGGAACTTCTGCATTTGTGATTCTAAATCCACCATCCCAGGTAAGCCTTACATCAAGACACACATGCTCATAGTCAAACAATGCCACATGTGAAATAATTAAGGAGTTGCATTTAGATAAATTATTATATTCTTATTTAAAAAAAAGAAAAATTCTGTTTCAATATATAAAATTACAGCAACCAGTGGAAGTTGTCTCGGAATACATGAAATTTGAGAAATTTCTTGAAGAATTTGCTTTTTCAGTCTAAATGTTGTGTTTTTTCCTTGAAAAATTCTTTAGAAAAAATTTTTTTTTTCTAAGCTTAAAAAAAATAAGGTTACATGTATACAAATAGGTAATGATTGTGTGATAAGTTCATTGAATATGAAATATTTTAAATCTATTCTGTAGAAAACTTGTTGACTGACAGAAATTGTCAGGAACAGTATGTAACAAATTTTTGAAATTTATTTGCAGGCATTCCAGCATAAATTTTGGTCAAATTTAGTTTAAACTATGTAAACAAAATCATCACAAAATCATAAATTTGCTATTTTAGTTTAACCTTATTATTTGGTTAAAAGCTACTTATCTAGAATATATATAAAGTATACTCTGATTTAAACAAACCTGGAGGCTGAAGGTCAGAACTGTCAAAGAAATACTGTCTGAAATTTGTTGAAAATATTTGAAAAGTTATTCTATTTAAATTCGAAGTTTGGAAACTCAAGAAGCTGAAAGTCAATTTTTATCAAATTTTGATGATTGAATGCCCTTTTCCAAATTCAATTTATGTCAAAACAGTATATAAAAAGAAATCAAAGCTCCTTAAAAATGTTGGGTGTCAAATATTACAAATATTATAAAAAACACAAATTTAGCTTACTATATTTTTCACATTTTTTTGGCAAAAACTCAATGTTCTAACACTAAGTTTTTGCCAAATATATAGTTGCTGGTTATGACTATGACGCATGAATAGAATTTTTGATCTTAAGTTTGAAGTTAAATGTGAAAAAAATACGAATCAAAATTTGTAAAAATACCCGATAACAAATTTTTTTTATCAATATGTTTAAGAAAAACACAAATAATTGAATTAATTTTTATTTTACCTTTTTAGATTTCCAAAATTTGTTTTCACACTTTATGTATCATAATAAAGATCATGCTTATAAGAAATATTTTATGACTTTTATATTGTATGAAATTTAATGAAAACTAATTTTCATAAAAAAGTTTATGAAAATCCAGAATATCTTTCTATGATTTGAGTGGGAAATGCCCTAATAGGGCTAAAGCTGTTGCTGTAATTAAATTGAAATACATTTTCTTAGTCTTAGTCCCAGAAATACACCTGTATATGAAATATTAAAAAAAAAAATTTTTTTAAACTAATTTAGGAATCTTACATTAATAAAATTTGTATAAATTTAGAGTTCATCTCTTAAAGAGGTTTCAACACTTACAGATGTATAGATTTATTTATGTTCACAAAAGCTAAAAAGAAAAAGAAAACTCTATAGGCTCAAAAATTTCAAATTTTTTAATTTTATTGTGGCTTTGTTTTTCATTGTGCAAAACACCTTTCTGGCTCAAATATTCCTGGAAAATTTGTATCGTTTTTTTGTAAATTTTTCGGTTTCTTTTTTTGATATAGGTAGAATAATATCATTGGGTGTTTTGGCACAAGGAGGATCAGTGGCAGATTAGGGTTAAAAATTGATGTGATATGGATTTAAATATGATACAATGTATATGACATTATAATGTTATATTTTAAGTATAATAAAAGAATTAAATATAATTTATAAAAATACCTCAATTCGGCATTTTTACATGACAATTTACTTGATAATTAAATATTTAACTTAATTTTAATATATAAAATTTTGCTTGTAATATAATATAAATATTTTTTATATTTTGAATTTTTATATCAAGCTCTGCTAAGTAAGGTCTTGCTAATCTAATTTTGAATTTACTTTTGAATT
This sequence comes from Euphysa ruthae, assembly GCA_035046665.1. Lineage (NCBI taxonomy): Eukaryota > Metazoa > Cnidaria > Hydrozoa > Anthoathecata > Corymorphidae > Euphysa > Euphysa ruthae. The sequence goes on from JAUZNK010020769.1 coordinate 9,663, forward strand.
TTGTTTAAGACATCACCAATTAATCAACAAAACGAGGCGATAAAAAAGACTTCTACTGATTCTGGCAGTTTTGAAGGATTTTCTATTGACACCAGTTTATCGAAAGAATTATGTCCTTCTCCAACTACCAATCTTGCTAGTTCTATCTCAACTCTACATCTAACTTCTTCTACTGTGAAAACATCGAAATCGTCTTTGTCATCAAATTCTTCTAATTTTTTGAATAACTCTTCTAAATTAGGATTATCAAGCCAGGATGCTCAGTTAACAACACTGTCCAGAAATGCTAATTTATATTTATCTGCTGATCAAGAAGTTCATTTAACAACTCCATCAAAACATATTAATTTCCTTTCTTCGGCTGATCAAGACATTGAGTTAACAACTCCATCTAGTCATGTAAATTTGCCTTCTTTTGATGCAAGCGCTGAAAATCTGGAATCATTAATTGATATCCCAGTAGAAAGAAAACATGGCAATTCCCTGGAGAAACATAATAGTGACTCCGTGGAGAAGCATGACAATCTGAAAACTATGAATAAAGATAAAAATGCCAACGAAAAGGAGTTTTTGTTCACAATAGTGGAAGAAGGAGTAGATGTTGATAGAGATATAGCTTTACCAGAGGCTTTGAAAAAAAGTGATTCTCCTGTAGTGACAAATAAATGTTCGCAACTAGATAACTTGTTGTTAGTCTCTGATCAACCAAAAATAAGTTTTGGCATAAGAAATGACCATTTATTGACAACTAATGATGTATGCTCTGATAAATTGCTAACCAGTAATGCTCTACAAACTATCCAATCACAAGCAAATAGTGAAAAAACACAGGTAAATGCTGTTGTGAGATCAAAAATAAGTGAAGAAGATACAACAAACAATTCATCTGAGAGTGAGCCTAGAAGACAGTGTGTCACCTCTATTGTGGGTAAGGTTTTAAGATTCAGTAATGTGTTTGGTGTAGCAGGGTGAGAGGCTTGAGTTGTGAAATTTCACCCCCTAATTTAACTTTTGATAGGGAGTATATTCTTGTTATATATTTTTTTTCAATTGAGTTTTAATAACACACAAACTCTCTTAAATCATGTTGCTGGTGAAATCATAGTTTTAAGCATTTGTAAAATTTAGTTTCTTCTTAAACTGCCATAGAAAAAAATCTATATTATTTTTATTTATTTTTAAAAAAAAAAAAAAAAAAAAAAAAAATCTGTAACCCTGTAACAAGTTTGAATATGCTCTTCTATATGGAAATTTTAGGCATGATAACAAAATTTTAAAATTTGGTCTAAAATAGTTTAAGTTTTTTTAAGTTTTAATTTTTAATCTTAGTAACTTAGGTCCTTAAGACCTAATGATTGACAGAAATGACTTTCTCAAGATTTTTGGGCTCATCAAGGAAATTTAAATTGTTCACTTTCATGTTTTCCAAACAAACTTTGCTTTTTTATGTAAAAAAATGACACAAATTAAGTTTTTATAATATTTTAGGATCCATTTGAGTAAAAAGCTGATTTTATGTTTATGCTAAAAAGTCTCCAGTTAATCTTAAACAGCAGAAACTGTTACAGCGTTTCTTCTCTCATTGAACTTTATCTTCATCCTTGGGTTGACTAAATAGCAGATTTCTTTTGTTTTTATTTTAGATGATAATCGACCAAGTAAACGGCCATGCAAAAAAATAAAAAATACTCCAGAAAACAACAAAGAAAGGCTTATTCAACTAGATAATTTAGTACAAATACCACTGTTAAGCACCTCAGCCCATCCAAATAACTCTCTTGAAAAATCAAGCAATTCTTTTGAATGTGATGTTTGCAATAAACGACTTTCAAACAAAGCCAACTTCATGAAGCATGTATTTGCTCACAATGAAAAGCATACTTGCACAATTTGTTCAAAAGTATTTAAAAGTACTCATTTTCTCAAGCATCATATGGATAAGCATAATACAACTTACCAGTATACCTGTCCTATATGTGAAAAAAAGTTTAAGTTTAAGAACAATATGCGTGGTCATATTCGTAAACATGGAATGGAAAAAAAGTTCCAGTGTGATTTATGTGAAAAAAAATTTATTGGAAGGTTTGTTTATTTGCTTTATACATTGTCACAGTTGTATTTGCTTTCTTTAAAAATGGACAGAATTCCCCTGTAGTTTTTTTTTTTTATTAAAAAAAATTTGCAGTCTCGTCAATCACTGTTGAAATCACAAAAGTTTCGAAGAAAAATGTGGAGTATTTATGCCCTGAAATACTGGTTGTAACCTTTTTATGAGCAAAAGGCATGTTACTGTATGCCTTTTTAATGTCTTGACGTATTTCCCTATCCAGTCTCCTTCATGTCTAATTCCTTCATTGTACCTTAATCCTTTTTTTTTTTGCTGCCTTGCTTTTTGTCTTTATCTTTTGTATTCAGTTTTTGTTTTATGTTTAGGCTATAATTAAAATTTTGATTGCAAATTTCTGAACATTGAGTCAGAATACTTTTCTTGATTTTGTTTGAAGTGAAATTCTTCTCTTAAGTAAGTGAGTGAGGGAGTGAATGAAGGAATGAGTGAGTGAACGAGTGAGTAACTTTTTTGTCATTAATTCAAAAGTTTAAAGCAATCTATGAGATATGGTATTTTTTTTCAAGTGAATCTTGATTGTTGCATTTTTAGGTATAACTTAAAAGAGCATATGAAAGTTCATAGTGATAATCGTCCACACCAATGCCCTCACAACACATGCAATAAAGCATATAAAGATAGCGGTTCTTTAAACAAGCATTTATTAACTCACCAAGAGATGCACATAGAGTGTAAAATTTGTAACAAGCGCTTTAGTCAAAAATCACAGAGAGATAAACACATGCAGTTTCATTATAGCTGGCCTGGTGATAGCTTCAAACGTAAAACAAACACTGAATACAAGTGTGAATATTGCGACAAAGTCTTTAAGCATTATTCAAATATGAATGCTCATGTGCATAAAAAGCATAAAGAGAGAAAGATAAAATGTGATTTCTGTTCCAAAAAATTTGCATATTTGTATGAGCTGCGTGAACATATGTTTGTGCATGATAATGGTGACTCAAAGTTTCGTTGTCAGTTTTGTGATAAAACATTCCAACGTTCTACTACTCTAAAAAACCACGAACGTACTACACATTTGGGTATTAAGCGTTTTGAATGTGAGATTTGCAACAAAAAATTTGGAACGAAGTTTAATATGAAGGTTCACATCGATAAAGTTCATTTGGATTGTCAGGGTGGTGTGGTGAAACCAAGGGTTCACAAACTTGATTCTACATTTCAAAAAGATGCTTCTGTCGATGTGCCCATACCACTGAGTATTACCGAACATTTACAGCCGTTGCAACCAAGTCATTCATTATGGCGTAACATGAACACTGGTGATATAATTCGTAATAACATATACATACCAGAGTTTGGGTATTATCCGAATAGCAATGCAAGAGGTTATCAGTTTAATAATTTACAATCCTCTGATTTTAATTCTTCACCTCAAACAGAAATCTAATTAATTGAATTAATTATTAGTCATTTATCCTTTTATGAGGATGTTAGTCCAGTAAATCTTTATTTTTTTATATCACTAGGTTTGGTTAAGAGGCCAAAGTTATTTTAGGGTTATTTTTCAGGGAGAATTTTCTAGGTTTGGTACATATTAGGCTTAGTTCTCCATTTAACCTTTTTAACAATAGTTAGAGAATTATTCCAAAAAAAAAAAAGACAGAAGTGGGTTAAAGGTAAAATAAGTGAGATTTGTTTTTTACCCTAAAAAATATACAGGTAAAATTTTTAAATTTGAAGTTTTCTTCTGATGAAAAGAAATAAATATTTTATCATGTGAAAAGATGAAATAAAAAAAGAATTAGAAGTAGAATTTAAATCTAAATAGCTGAGGGAATGCAGTCAATAATTTCTTATAAAATTTTTTGAAAAAAAATAAAACAGATTCATTAAACAAAAATGATGACATCATTGAGAAAAGAAAAGCATTTATTTTTTAATACACGTTATTTTTATTTTTAAAAACATAAATTTCATTTTTTAACCCATGCTGTGAAGGTCCTATGAATTTAGTGTTGTTTGTTTGTCTGTCAATCCATTCGTGCTCAGTATTTGTGCATTGTTTTTGCTTATTTTTTGCTTGAAGTTAAGATTTTATATAGCAAATGATATGACAGCCAGATTTTTGAAAATAATTCTTGTTAGCCTGATTTTGGGGTAAGCTAGACGAAAATCGGCCAAAAACTGCATTTTTTGATTTCGCTCTAAATCTGATTATTCACTTTATAATTTTTGACATCATGTTACATGTAAAGGATAAAAAATAAAAAGCCCGTTCAAGATGTCATTGAAAATTCTTATGCCAAACATGGCAAAAATATCATTTACTTGTTTTTCTTGAGATCTTCTTTAGTTTATCTTTTGCTTGAAGAATGCAACAAATTCAGATTTTTCAAAAACTTTCTCACTAGTCTGAAAAATTTTATTTTTCGATTTTTTTTTGAATTTGTTCATTAGCTTTTTCTATTTTTTTGTATGTTATCTGTAAAGATTAAAAATGAATAGTCTTGTTAACGTATCCTTTGATTTTTTTTTACCCTAACTTGGCTTTAACCATAGGTCAAATTCTAATGTATATGCCATAAAAAACAACGAAATCTCTCTTTACACTATTTGTCATAACTTCTGTTATATTATAGTGTTAGAAGTTCAATGAGGGCTCATTTCTTAACTAATACTTTTGTCTTTTCAAAAAAAAAAATATCATTACCCATATTCACACACCATACACTAATATGCCCATTTACCTATTTGATATCAAAACCAGGAGGGATGTTTTTAGAATTTTGGAAGTTGGAGCAGAACAAACTGATCTGAAGAAAAAAATGTTTTTCATTTTCCTCATTTTCAGTTTCTGAAAAAAAAAACCGACTCTACACCCTCTCCATCACTAAAAAAATTATTAAGAACATCTTCATCCCAGTTTTGATCAATGTCACTGTTATCTTGTAAGTCAATCTCAGCTTCATTTTTATTTAAATCACATGAAAATGAAACAGAAGAAAGTTGCAAATTTTTGTTGGCAATTTTTAAAATAATATTTTGAACCTCTGCAAGCAATTCTAAATACACAGACTGGCCTAACTTCTTTAAAACGAAATTTTATGGATAATTTAAAAATTGGTCTCCAGGCTATTATAAGTTGTTTACCGGCTGAAATTCGCAGTGAAAGTGAAAGCTTGCAAATTCCAAAAATTTCCAGTTTTGGAATTTTTTCACTATATGAAAATCCCGAAAATTTTCCGAATCGGCATGCAAAGGGTTAACGCATCGCTTGTTTACCTTTTGACAATATAGTGACAACAAATGGAAGCATGTTTAAACGTTTGTTATTTAAACCGTATTTTTAATTCTTAATTATTACAAATATTTTATTTTTACAGTAATTTCATAAATTGAGATTAATTAAATATATGACTCATAGTTATTACAAAAGGTTTGTTCATGTGGTCATTGATAAACATAAACGACTTCTTAAATTTTTTGAAAATAGAAATATTTTTGTCAGAATGGGATTTTCATCATGTGTAATATAGATTTTTTTTATAGCAAATTTTTTTGAGTTTATGTACGCTTTCTTAATAATAATTTATAATCCGAAACATCGAAAAACGAAAGCTTGTTTCTTAAAAGTGGCCTCAATTATTCATCAACTCCTTCATTCGCCCCTGGCTGTTACGTCTGTCATATCCTTAGAAAACTTAGATTTTTAATCTTTCTAACGAAAAATCTGACACTATATGAGCTAAAATAAGTCTTTTTCTTCAACAATTTCGTCAACCTGACCCTAACTTAACTTTACAAGAAAAAAGATCAATTAAAACCTTAAAAAAAAAAACGTGATAATATTATTCTTCTGGCAGTTGTTATTAATAAAATATTTCTAAATGTTACGAACAAATCAGCGTTGGTCCATATTCTCCATATTCTCCACTAAAAAATATCCACCTGAGCCTACACAAATCTCACACAAATTCAAATGATCTATTCATTTGTTGAATGAACCAAACCATATCAATTGTATTTCATACAATCCTCTTATTCGCAAAAAACAACCTTCCATTACTGTCTGCACAAAATAAATAATCACTATTCATTACAGTCCACAAGAAATGTGCTATTGTGAACTGTAGTGGACAGTGATAAGTTATTTTGCAATAAATAATTCCTGCTAATCCCTTTGGAAATATTTTCAATTTCACTAAAATCTAATTGCTGTACATTACAGTGTGCAAAATTATAACTACTGTTGATCGCTACTGGTTTTTGATTCTACTTAAAACCCATATAAACTCATGGCATGTTTTAAAATTATTTATCAAATTGACTGAGTTGACTAATCAAAATATATTAATAAGTTTTGCACATATTAAAAATAAAAAATAAAATGAATAAAAGTTTTTTCTGGTTTGGTTGTATAAACTTTTTTTAGTGTCATAATGTCAGAAAAATGTGGTTGTACTGGTATTCGCAAATGTTTTCTTTGTAATGATTCTCACATAGAGTCATCAAACACTAGCAAAATACAATATCACTGTTTCTGCTCTCATTGTGGATTAATATTTCTTGGAAATATACATAAAAGATTCATTGAAATGTGCAATTCATATGATTTGTGTTCTGTTTTTACTGCAAGAAGCTCTATTCACGTAAATGGCATTACTGTTCAGAAAGAGTTTATAACATTAGAAGAAGAGAAATATCTTTTATCTGAAATGAATAAAGAGGAATGGAGGCTGTCCCAATCTGGTCGCAGAAAGCAGGTGTGTAGGTACGCAATGTCAAATGTATTTAAAAAGATGCACAATTTAACAGTTTGTAACACACATAGTTTAAAGTAAGGTTTAACCTCTTTTTCTTTTTAATAATAATCCTTTTATCATATATTTAGTTAGCTCTCTTTATTAGTATTTCCTAAATAAATTTCTGAAATAAATTTCTTAATCTGTAAAAAAAATTATCAAAGAAATTTTGCAGTTCACTGTTTCAGTATGATATTTGAAAATTGACCTTCATCTTTGATTTGATAACTTCTTAAAATTTAATTAATATTTAAAACATCCACTTATTTTGGGCCTTGCAATCATATATTTAGAAGTTTTAGAACTGCAAAGAAATTTAAAAGAGATCTAACTATTCTAATAACTATATATAAGTTTCACTGCATTTTTGCTTTAAGGCCTGAGTAATATACTATGGTTAGACTGAAAAAAAAAAGTATCATTCTTTTGCAAAACATACATAAATATTTTAAAATTTTGTGTACTAGTTTCTTAGAACCCACAGATAGTAACTATAAACAAAGTTATTTAATTAATGGTGAAGACAATTAATTCAGTTAAAACATTTGTTTTATATATTACTAGCAGGTCTTGGACCCTCCTGGCTTGATCTGCTAGTTTTTTATATTTGGCGTATGGTGAAATGGACAAAAATTTGAAAAAATTGGAAAAAAACCTCAACTTCATTGAAGTTTTCAAAAAAAAAAAAACGGAATTTATTCAATTGAAAAATTTTTCTATGATACTCCCTCGTTCGTTCTGGCCTTCCCAAGAAAGTTTCAGGCTCGTGGCCCTCCCCAGTAAAGAGCAGTTGAGGAACAGACATATATACATACCGACAGACACTTTGCTTTATATATTAAAATGAATCATTTCAAAACATTTTTTTTTTAATCAGTTGCTTTCTGAAAGGCTAAAAGCTACTACTAGATAGAAAGCTAAAGCAAGAGATAAAGGTAAAGCAGGTCTTACACAAACTGATAAAGATACTGGTTGACATTAGACTTAAAGGATTGAAGGTCATAATCTACAAGAAAGCAGTCAGAAGGCAGAGAGTTCCACAGGTGCGTTGAGAAAAACTGTAAACGTTTTTGCGAAATTAGGGATCTGTATCATTAAATGATGAGTGGCAGATTGTGGTCATTGAAAAAGTCTTAAGAAGTGAAGTTGTTAATTCTTTCAAATCATCAGAACAGTGTCCAGGTAAATACTTGTTAAACAGTGATAATGGGGCAACACTTGGTTGAAGATTTTAACCAAGATTAAGACCGTAAAGGTTGATTATACGTTTCTAAATTTGGTCAAGATGATGTAGACATACAGCAGAGGCTCCCGCTCAAAGATGGCAACAATATTCAATACATGGTCGAATGGCGGCTTTATAGATATAAAGTATGCTTTCAGGCAGAATAAAGTGCTATGCCCAGAACAGAGATCCAACCTTCATGGCAGCAGATTTTGCAATGGATTTGATGTAAGAATTCAAAGAAAAGTTATTTAAGAATGTTAGGCCTAACAATTGAATCTGCGTATATTCAATGAGTTCACTACCATTCATCAGCACAGATGCAAGGAGAGACGCCATAAAGTATAATTTATTTTGTTTTTAAGTTTATTTTTAGTTACTTTGCAGTTTGTATTTAATCTGTCAACAAAATTAGCTGCTTTAAAAACTTAATTTGTTTGACTATATTTTTTTCTGGTTTTGAAAATTATTTTTCAGTTAACCTCATAATTTTAAAACATTAATGGAGGTGAACTTCTAGTTTCTATTTGATACATTTTTTATTTTATTATATTTCCTTATGATCCGCTGATCCTCATATATTTTTCTTTAAGAAAGTTTTATGAATTCTAAAGTTTATGGTTAATTTTCCGCTCTCCCTGTCAGGATGTATAAAGAGATTTTCCGCTTTTCAATTGCCTGATAGCATTGCTACTTGCTTTTGGTACTGTCGGGCAAGAAAATGTTTCAACACAGACCTAGAGTATGCCCCAGACCTTAGCTTTGAGGAGTCTAAAATATCTATTGCAAAAATTATTTTCCAAGAATAACTCCTGTCTAAGTTGTTGTTCTAAGATCCATGTCACTGAATAATACTTGATTTCATTTGGCCACAACTTTAAAGGGTAGAAATATCAGAGGTTCAGAATTTTACATCTTAGATAACATGGATAGAGATCTAAACCTGAGCAAAAGGTATAATTTCAAGTTATTTAAGATTCAATGAGCTTTCAACTGAGGCTAACTTGAACATATGTTACCAAAGATGTTACTGCTCTAATATTTTTAATTTATCAGCTTAATTTCTTTTTAGTTTCAAATTAGTTTTAAATTAATTTTTACATATTTTAATCTTTTCAATTTTATCATTTAAATCTATCCATCCATCATTATTAATGTTAAAATTTTTATGATTTTGAATTTCGTTTTGAATTAAAAACAATGAGACTAAAAAACAACAAAAATCCTGCACTATGTTCAACGTTATAGTATATATGTTTAGTGCTATCATGCAATTAAACTCTGTCTTTTGACCAGTAAATTGTGTTTTAAAACCCTGATTCTTATCGTAATGTAGAATCTTTTGTTTCATTTACACTTTATTTGTTTTTAGGATTTTGGACCAAAACCTAATTTCAAACGTAAAAAAGTGAAAATTGGTAAGTTTAGTGGGCTTCCTTCGTATTCAAAGTTTCTTGTGGAACGTATGAAAGAAGTCACTTCATTGAATGAATTTATTCCTGTGGAACTATGTAATCTTGAGTATATACCTGAACGTGGATCATCAATAGACCCTCATATTGATGACATATGGCTATGGGGGGAACAACTAGTAACTATTAACTTGTCTTCAGCCACCATATTAACATTATGCAACAAACAGACAGAATTTAATGGAACTTTAGTAGAAATACAGATTCCTATGCCGGCTCGATCACTTGTAATAATTGCAAGTGAGGCAAGGTATAAGTGGTTTCATGGTATTAAAGCTAATCATATTTCAAATAGAAGAATCGCGATGACTTTTCGTAATTTAAGTGAAGAATTTGATGTTAGTGAGATTGGAAGAAATATAAAAGAAATCTCAAATAGTTTTCAAGGAGAAATTACAACCTAACTTTTTATTTTATTTTTATGTATCTTTTAATGTCTCATAGTACTTTTTAAAGCATAGTTATTTGTAGATAAAGTGTACGATAAGCCTCACTCGATAGTATATATTGAGATATATGTCTTTTTAAGACTGTAGATGGAATCACTTGATGAAATTCTTAAAATTTACCCAAGCATTTGCATAAAACTTGGTAAAGCTGATATACCAAATTTTGGCAATTTTTTCTGAATAAAACCTTTTTTGAAAACTTTTCTTAGGTCTTTTTGTGTAGAAGAATTTTCTACAGGTGCGTTATTCAGTAATGTTTATTTTGTCGAAATGTTTGAAAAATTTGCGATTTTAATCCTAAATGAGGACCTACTAGAATTCTTTAGTAAAATGCACTTGAGAGGCTGGCTAATATTTTTTTCATGTATTCAAACAATTATTTATTATACCAACTGATTTCAAAAAATTGTATTTTATGCCAGTACGATACTATATTTGAGTTTGCATTTTAAAATTGTGTGTCTTCCTTTACCTTTTTTCCGCGATGAATATGCGTACGTAAAATATTCTGGTTAATAAGTTAATTAATAAATCTGTGAATAGAATTTTTCATTTGCTTAGTTTTTTCACACTCCATTAAAGTGTTGTAGCGCTGACACATCAAAGTTTTGTTGAAGGTTAATATCTCCTGTTTGTGATATGTTCTGTCATGTGTGATGGAGAATATGATTCCACAATGTAGAGTATAAACTCTTGCCAAGTAGTGGTGATTAACCCCAAACATCACATTTACTTGTTGAAGAAGCAATTTAAAGGACTCAAGAGGTTTTTTTTTGCTCACATGAACACTTGTCATAAACCTTGTCAAAAAACTTGTGTACTCTTGAATTTCTTATTATGGCAATTCTAAAAATAACGTCTTTCAAATCATTCATTATATTATTTAAATTGTGTGAATATAGAATGCATAGATGGTAGGTGTATTTTGATCTATATGGCTCTAAAAAATGGTTTGCTTTCTAAAATTGACAGGATTTATTTTCTCAAAAAGTTATGTTCAGAACTAAACAGATTAATAAAAAATATTATTTCTGAAAATATTTCTTGTTCACCATCTTTAAAGAATTTTTCAATTTTACATGATCTAATTTCTAGAAGAATTAACAATTTTGGGATTTTTTGGGATTCCAGGAGTCCATTAGTTTAATTCTTTTACCAAAAAAAGAGCCTTTAATATACGTTAAAATGCTTTGTTCAATAAAGTATACTTTTAACGTGATTTTAAAATACGAAAATTAAAAAAAAAAAAAAATACATGAGTGTTAAAAGTTAATATTATAAGGTATTTTGTAGCTGGTATGATAAACCTATTTAAGTATATGTTATTCTTCAAATTATTAGTATGTATTCATTTTAGGGAAGAAAATATTCAATATAGATTATGAGTGGGGGTGTGTATGGTGGTGGTAAGTTTAGTAATGTTTTTTCAGAAGCCAAGGCCCCAAAGCGTGTCAGATGTGGTCAAAGAATGATATTAGGAGATTTTTCTCTAGAAATTATGGTTTGTTTTAAATCTTGTGTGATTTTCTGATTTATCTTTTTCTGAATTATGGTTTGGTTTCCTGATTTATTTGTCATTTTTTCAATTTACACTGAAATTTTTGGTCCAAAGATGATTTTTTTATTTTCTCCTCAAAAAGCCGTTTTTCGATTTTGTTAAATTTTGCATTATGTTAGAGAATTTTTTTTTTTGTTATTTCAAAAAATTTAGATGACCCAAGCCCTAAAAATTTTTATTTTTTTACTTTTCTGGAGAAAGTTTTTTACAAGTATAGAAAATAATATTCCCAATTTTCCAGGGCATAAATTTTTTCAAAAACAGCATTTTTTTTTTCCTTTTAAAAAATTTTTTATCTTACTCAGACTCCATGCCCAAAATAGTTTCAATTTCTATTTTCATTGGTAAATACACACGACATCAATGTTATCATTGGTAGATACACAAGTCATCATTATTTTCATTGGTAGATACACGCACAAGTCATCGTTATTTTCATTGGTAGATACACAAGTCATCATTATTTTCATTGGTAGATACACAAATCGTCATTATTTGGGGTTTAATGTTAATTTCTTTGCTTGTATTAATTGGACAAGGCACCATTAAAATGATTTTCCTTTAGTGGTAAAGTCTGTCTGTCTAACAAAGGTAATAACTCTAAACTAGTTCCAATCATTCCATAGTCTAGCAATAATAGTGTCTTTTTCGCACCTCTTGTGGCTGTTATTGTGTTTTTTAGGGAGCAATATTTTTTTACCTTAACCTCACTAACTAGGCATTCTTCTACACCAAATTTTCTATCTTACTCATTTTGCATTTAACAGATTTTCATGACAACTTTTTTCTGACTGCTTTTTACCTTCCTTACTGACTGCCAAAATCATAGCATTATTTTCTAACGCACTGCTGATTCAAAATGTCCCTATTCCTCTTTCCAATAGCTTTAGCTATTCTAAAAACTTGTTGCTTCTGATCATCTCTGTTCTAAAAATTTGCAAATATTTTCCTTTTGTCTCTCATTTAGCCTCCTACACTGCTTTTTATGATTTTCTCTTGGCCTCCAAATCAACCTTATCAATTTTACCCTTTTCATTTCATTCAAAGCTTTCTCTTATATTTGACGGCACTATCTGCAAAACTGCTCCACAATTAGGCCTTCCATTATTGCCTAAGTGGAGTTTTGGTCCAACCACATCACCTATCAGAAGCTCCTAATAAAATGTTCTAAAACTTTCCAATAACTTCCTACAGAAGACTGCGACTCAATAGTTTCTGAACTTAACTATTTATGGTTCATAGTTTCTTGTCACGCTAGCAACATCTCATTTTTTTTTATTTTTCTCCTATGTTCAAACTTTTCCTTAGAGTTAATGTCACATAATACTGGCCTATTCTGAGTTATGCATTCTTTTCTAGAATTAGCCTTTATTTCACTTAAAAACGTTCTTTGATCTTGATGCAATAGATAATTATCTGCCTGATTTTTCTTAAAATATATGTTAGCTAAGAACAAGACAACTTCATAAATAATGATAAAGTTTAGATCTTCTTCTTTTTATACAGTTTTACGTCTATTTTCCATGCTAGCATGAGTTAGACAAAACCAAATCATAGCATAAAATGCAAATAGCATACAACAGTATTATTGCTATGCAGCATCTTAGAAATGATTTTTTTGTTTTAATTTTACAAAAACATATTATTATAAAGTGAAATATTTGTTGAAATAGTATCTACAGTTTCTAGCATTTTTGATGAATTATATCCTGTTCAAACAGGTTTATTCAAGCAACAGCCCATAATAGTTTGAGTAACTGCCAATACTATCAAAATTATCAGATAGTTACCATAAAGTCATGAAACACAAAAGAAAAAGGTTTTTCATAACATCTTTTCTGTGTGGCCAGAATATTTTTACACTGCCTAAAAATTAACTTAAATCAGCCGCTTCCTGCAAGGCTAAAAGTCACCACTAGGCAGGAAGCTAAAAGAAGAAATAAAAACAAAGCAGATCTTGCACAGACTGAGGAATATATTGGTTGTTATACTTAAAAGATTGGCGATCATAATCCAAAGGAAAGCAATGAGAAGGCAGAGAACTCCACAAGCTGTTGATGTGGGAAAAAGCTGGATGAATAAAAGTTTATGTTAACTTTAGGGATATGTACCACTAAAAGATGAGCAGCAGATGAAAACCTTATGGTCCCTGAGAAAGGCTTTAGTGATAGTGTTATTTCTTTAAAATCATCAGAACAGCGTCCATGGAAATTTTAATAAAAAATTTAAAAAAATCCCAACAACTATTCATAGCTTTTTGCAATTTATCTGTTTTTGTGTTTAATATTTATACTAAATGCTAAGAAAACAGCAGTTATAAAGAAAAGAAAAAAATAATTCTGGTTAACATAAGTTTAATTTCAAAACAAAAATCTAAAAAATATTCATTTTGAGTTTCTGGTATAAATTAAAAACCAATAGTTCCAGTGAATGAAAGAACTCAATGGGAAGGAATTTTCTTTTTTACACTTCTCCCCTCTGGAGCTCTCCAGCTTTGAAAATGCACCTTGAGGGTTAAAATAAATTATGCCTTAACTTTAACTATTCAGTAATGGAATTTATGTATCTTGAAGCGACATGATGTTTTATCTTGTTTTCTGAAATCTTTAACTCCTTCAAAAATAATTTCACTGTTTTGCTTATTTTTAGATGAGGTTGGTGCAGTGGTATTTGATGTTGGCTCTTATACAACACGCGTTGGGTATGCTGGGGAAGACTCTCCGAAGGTGATGGTATTTATTTTTTACAACAATACTGGAAAATTTTTTATAATAAATAGTAAAACTTTGGTTAAATGAAAAAAATACAAAAATTTTTATTAAATTAAGAAGAACTTGTTGCTATTGTTATTGCTATCAAGTGCATTGAAATTTTTTGAAATAAATACATGTTAAAGTATCAAACATATAGATAAGCAAATTATTAGATAAATGAAATTATTCCTTTACTTGGCAACTCTGTATCTGTATCTGATTAATACAATTGCTTTGAACTGAAATGATGATTTAAAGGAGTTTTTTTAAAAGCAGTGCGAAAAGCCTAAAAAAATTTTATCAATGTAATGTACTTGGTTATGCTAAAATAGCATGGTTTCTAAATGGCCCTGCCGTAATATTACAGTTTCATGCATCATTTCCTATTTCATTAATGTTCATCAACAATAATACGTCTCAACGTTACAGCACTAACTATTGCACAATTTGAGAGCTATTGTGCGTTTTTTAATCAGTTTGTTTTATATTACATTTCAAATATGATTTTCAAGTGTTTGGTTTTGAATAAATTATGCCAGAATGACCAGCTATTTAAATTACAAAATCTTCAACAAGAAAGCAAGTTTATATTATATTTTATATTTATATATGTATGATAATACTCTTATATAAGTGTATTTCTTTGTGATAGATAGTTAGAAATATGTTCATACACAGTTGTTTGATGATAAGTAAAAGGATATATATATATTTTTTTTTTAATGTTTTTTAAATAGTTGTGTTTTTTAATTTATGTTTTTGCTTCAAGTTAAGTTTTAAAGTTAGAGAAAAAATTTACACATTTTGGTTTTTGAAAAAAACAGGTTATTTTGAATGCAAATCGTTAAAAATTTGACTATGGGTTGGTGACTTTCTATATATATAAAAAAAATTGGGTGATAAAGTTTGGGTAGGCAGGTCAATAAAGAAATTTTTTTTTGATCTTTAAAATTTTCATTAAATATAGAATAAAATTCTACTTTTGTATGGCAGGTAAGCTATTTATCAAGGTATGTATCCATTAAATCTTTTTTCCAAGCCATATTTCTAAAATGGACTGTTCGAACAATCACTGCAATGCTTGAGATCATGATATGAATTCACCAAAATGTTACTATAAAATTTCCAAAACCTCAAACAATTACTTTAACAAATAGGTTTTCCAGCAGTTGTGCACCAGTATTGTTAAAACTTAATATCTGATTTAATTCAATTATACATTTTTTTTATTAAATAAGTCACTTCCTGCAAGGCTAGAAGTCGCTATAAAATAGGAAGCTAAAAAAAGTTAAAACTCCAAACTCATCACACGAAATGCTACTGATATGTCGAGTAGGCGATACCTAAATTTGAACCCGGAAATTTACAGTTGGAGTCATATGCCAACTGTGCTATCTGGGTAAGCAATTGAATTAATGCTTAGCTGGATTCATGATAAATTTCCTATGAGAGGTTATTAGTATCTCTCCAATGCAGTTTGTTCTAGTTCCATCATATTCTTACATTCAGCAGTTTATTGTAATAAATTTTGGCTTTTTGGGAACTGACCATTCTACTTCGAAAAATATTTTCTCTGCAGAAAATCAGTCAAATATAGATCCTATGATTGCAGATTTTTAATTAACCCTAAAAATATTGTTCATAAATATGTTATCAATACAAGTAATTTGATAATCTATTTTTTTGATTTTAGGGTGATATATCCACATCTATTGGGATGATTCCAGAAAACGATGAAATTATGGAGACTGGTGAATAGGTTTATTTTCATTACTGTAATTGTCACTTTTAATCTCTATATCAATTTTTTTTTTTCCTCAAAAAAAAAAAAATATCATTTGATGCAATATCTAATGTACTCAATTATTGCTTAAGTTTTACTATAATTTGGATGCTTTTTAAGCACAGTTTTTGATATATATATATATAATATCATATATATCGCCTGAGCATATTTTTGCATTTATATTTCAAAACAAAAACTGTGACTTTCATCATATAGCCCAAAATATTTAAAAGTTTAATTATTCAAAACAAGAGCCATGTTTAAAAAAAGGCCAAAATGTCATTTTAAGAATTTATTTTACAGAAATATTTTAGTGATAATTGTGGCTTTTATAATTAGGTTAGAAATCATGTTTCTTTTATAAAATTCTGAAGAAAACATTTTTCCAGAAAAATATTTTTAATCCACTTGCTGAATTTTTGGTTTTAATTTGGACATAGAATAATGTCTTTTTTCTTTGCTTATTTTCAGGTTTATTTTCACTTATAATTATAACTCAAAATTACTTTTGCAACCGCTGCTTTTTTAACAGTAGAACTGATATCTAAATTTACAGTAGACTTGTAGGACAGACATACGTGTCTTTTGTTGAAAATTCCATTTAAAGGGCTTTGAATGTTAAGTCAGCATCCTTCGCAAGGCCATTTTTTTTATAGAATCGTTAAATACTCATAAAAGATATATCTATAGGTGAGACGAGTATATGAAATTGTAAACCATCATTTAAAACAATCATAAATAAGATAAAAAAGAAATTTATGGTGGAACAGGAATTTTGCAAAGAGTTCTAAAACAATTTTATGGTAACTTGTAGTAATGAAATATTTGCTTTTATTCATTTTTTCTGGAAAATGCAAAATACAATGTAAATCACCTTTTATTTAGTGATTTATGTGTAAGAAAGAATTTGTGTTGAAGTTTTTCTGAATATTATAAAATTATGGCCAATGCATATACATATACATATATATGCCCATGAAGGCATTAGACAGATCATAGGAATAAATTAAAGTTTTTTATTTTGATTAAATTCTGGAATTTGATTTAATTTGATTTTTAAGATACAAAGTCTATCAAATCGTTGCCTCGCTATCATTTTGATCCACATCACTTGCTACCAACCTCTCATAAAGAAATGAAAAACCCTATTAAAGATGGAATGATAGAAGACTGGGACCTTTTTGAACAGCTTTTAAACCATATATATAAAGATCATATAAGAGATAAATCTGCAGTTCATCCAGTTCTTATGTCAGAAGTATCGGTAAGTGTTAATTGCTAGTGCTTAAAGCTCATTCTTATCTTTGAAGAATGTAAGTGTTAATTGCTGGGGTCTAATTGGTCTTCACGTGAATTATTAGTTGGTGTTAATTTCTTGTGTATTTTTTCCTGTTAAGGGTGTGCTAATTTTAATGAGAAGTTATAAAAATCTTTTGTTTAACATAACTTTGTTTGTTATTTGATACTAGCGTTAGAGGCTTATTCAAATCAATATAACAAGGGCAATGCAAAAAATAAAGATAAAGTTCTATTACATAGCCCTAATGCCAGAAATATTCTCCTTCCAAGGCAACAAATATGTCCTGAGCTAAGTAAATATATTTTCTTGCTTCCATATGTTTGCACTTCAAAGATTAATTTTCTTAAAAATATTTTATGATTAGACAAAATCTTATAAAACATGCTTCCGAAGAAATCTGATGATTTTTGAGGCAGTTGACGTTTGTTTTTTTTTATTCAAAGCATTTTTTAACAATAGTTTTAAGAATGATTTTATTGTACTTCTCTTAATAGTGTTTAAATCTAAGCTCTGTTTAATACCTGGATTATCATCAAAGCTTGTTCAATTCTAACCCTGTTTGTTCAAGCAAAGAATAAGTTTAAATAATTGGAAATTATCATTGATATTTAAATATGAAGCTATATAGGTGACTGTCTTTGCAAGTCTTTTAAAATCTTTTTACGTACTGATGTTAAGAAATAAAGAGCTATTTATAATTAGATAAACACACAGGATATCTGATAATTACTTTTTTAGATAAATAGGAAACTGGAAACTTTGAAAAAACCATCTTAGCGCAAATGGAAAATATTTAAATGTCTTACTTGCTTAAATTAGAAGTTTGGCGTTTCCCATCAAAGGTTTTGCTTTAAAACATAAATTCAAAGGTTTTGCTTTAAAACATAAATTATTTTGAATCTTTTGTAGCTGTCAAATTATTTTTTCATATTTCAGTAATTTATTTAGTTTTAGAGGGTTGCATTTTTGATTGTTACTGAATGCAAATATGAAGCTGAAAACTTGCAGTGTAAAGGAAATACTTCAATGCCTCACTTGCAAAAGAATCATGAATTAGACTTTTAATAAAGTATTTTACTTTAAAACTAAACAAAATTTCAAATTGTAGATTGTATTGTGCTGTTTGTTAAAGATTATTCCATCATTCATTACTTTCTCAACATTCTCTAAAAATTATCCCTTAAATATGTTGCTTTTTCTCATGATATAATACTTGCTTTTTTTTTTTAATCTATGATTAATTTTTTTTTTCAGTGGAATATTAAGGCGAAGCGTGAAAAACTGACAGAACTTATGTTTGAGAAGTATGATATTCCAGCTTTCTTTCTATGCAAGAATGCAGTGTTAGCAGCTTATGCTCATGGTCGATCAACAGGCGTAGTTATTGACTCTGGTGCCACACAGACAAGTGCTATACCTGTTCATGATGGATTTGTCCTTCAAAAAGGTAAATGTTATTGAAGGGCCACCATAATTTAAATTAATCCCAAATAACTTTGCTATTATTTAGTTATTATTGTCTAGTTATTTGTCCTTTGCAATGTCAATTTAGCTTTTGCTAATGTTAGACCTGATAGGTATAATGAGACTCTTAACTATATTTGATATTGTCATTTTTCACATGAATTTAGCAGTTTTTCTCTGTTATCATTTGATGTATTGCTCTAAATGTCTCAATGTATGTTATTCAAAAAACTTGAGATGTGAGTGTTGTTGTATTTATGTTTTAACATGGGGGAGATAGCATCAAGTTATTAAATATAGTAAGTAGCTTTTAAAGGAAGCTATTTATTTACTTGGAAGTTTATATGGGCATATGCAGATAATTAAGTCTAATTATGACAATGAAAAAGCTAAAAATAGGTTGAGTGGATTTAAAGTTGTTAATTTAAAATTCAAACAGGTTCCAGATAATTTTGAGCTATACTGAGCCTTAGGATGGAAAATTTAATATTTTTATTGAAAATAGTCGACCAAAATGAAGGTTTCAGAGTTATTAACTTTTTAAACTGATATATAAGGAAGTATAGTTTCGTGTTATATCGGTATTCAAGTTTGCCAGATTTAAAGGTCTCTTGAAATGGAATTTAGGAGTTATTGAGGATGAGGTTTAAGGCTCTCTTATGAAATATGTTGATACTATTTTTTGGGATTTTGTTATAAAACTAAATTGAATTTCAAAGTGTAAAAGAATTACATGATTTAATGACCTTTAGTGGGACTGTTGTTGAAACCACTACAAATATTTTTAAGATTATTATTTTTAGGTAAAGAGTTGAGCTTACTGTCAAACTTTCAAAAAATTTTTAATTTTAGCAGTTTTAATTGTCTACAATGTTCTGAAGTGAATTTTTTTTTTTTTTTTTTTTTTTGCAAATTTGCATAAATTTTACTAATCAGTGAATATGAGAAAGTCATTTGTAAGTATTTGGAAAGGATGGGCCCATGTAAAATAACTTGGGGGAACACAGGGCACAATTGTTATCCATTCTCTCAGGATCTCTATTAGTAACCATTCACACTGGGGTCAGAAAAAAATATTTAATCTAGAATTTTTGGGCTATTATAATCTACTGCATAAGTTTAGGATAGTTATGAGCTCCCAATTTTGCAATTAGCAGGTTATGAAGGCAGATTATCATTTTATATTGCTCTATCTAAAGAGCACTGAGCTTTAAGCTTCAAGTTTTTAAGAAGATAAAATAAGGTATATTAGGTACACTAACTCTTCAGAATATCACAAAGTAAGTCAAAAAACTGAATGAGTTGTGTATATATGAGGTTTTTGAAAGCTTTTATAACATAGATAGTTTTTAGCTGAATTTGAGTAAAGGATGGTGTCCTCTAAAGATTGGTAGCTGTGCTACTAATACAAAATTCACAAAATCCAGTATGCTGTAAAAACCCTTTATTGTTTACAATAAACAAGTCAAAACTGTTAAATGTCAATGACTGTTTGTTTAATTCATAACTAATTTTAAATTAGTATGTATTATTAAGTGAACTTTTATTAAGAAAACTTTTAAACATCGGGCCATCAGTTGTGGCATTGGTTTCACCTGTTTTAAAAATATCATGTTATGGATATGGAAGTTTCTTTTTTTTCCTCACTAATCTATACAAGAAATGACCATGGACTTCGGCTGGTTTGTGCACTTAGAAAATTCTTATTTTTGCTTAATAAAATAGATTGGGGTTCAGGAGAGTAAATATCACTTTGTGAATGTGTCTCATTGTTTTAGTTCTCAG
Source organism: Euphysa ruthae (assembly GCA_035046665.1). Lineage (NCBI taxonomy): Eukaryota > Metazoa > Cnidaria > Hydrozoa > Anthoathecata > Corymorphidae > Euphysa > Euphysa ruthae. Next base: position 30,331 of record JAUZNK010020769.1, read on the forward strand.
TTTTCTATTAATTTTTTTAAGACATACACAAGATTTTCTATTTGAGATAAAGGGTTTTGTAAAACAGAAACCTGCACAGATGGACATGCCCAAAATAGCTTGGTATTTACCTGGAGAACATGATTTCTCAAAGATAGCACTGTAACATTTGTTCAAACTTTTTAAATAATAAAAAAAAAAAAACAGAATACCTTAGTGCATAGCGCCAAAAATTCTGGTTTGGCGATATCGATCTCAAAACTATTGATTCTGTTTAATCACTGTTTAGAGTAAACCTTAAAGCATTTTTGCGTTTGAGTAAAACGAATGAGGGTGAGGCATTTCATTTGACCTATATATGTATCTTGAAAAAACCTTGTTTTGAAGCCTATATTCTAAGTTTGGCTCAAAATTTAGGAAAAATATAATGAGGTTTATGCATTTTATTCCTGAAGAAGATAGAAGTGCTTTTAAAAATTATTGCTGCTGAGTCAGTTAAATATCAGCTTTTTTTCTATATTGGATATATTTTTTAAAGACTCTTGAACAAATAATTCATTATTATGCTTCAATGTGAGGAAATTTTATTTTTCTAGGTATTGTTCGTTCCCCTATAGCTGGAGATTTATTAACGAGTCAATGTTCAGATCTGTTGTCCGAATGGAATGTTGACATTGTTCCAGCATACAAAATCAAATCAAAAGTAAAAATTTTTAAATTTTTTTATTAAATAAGGTTAGCAAACCTATTTCCTTTAAAAAGTTTAGATCCAAAACTTTAGGAATTTTTAATAGATTAGAAATGACCAATTGTTTCAGGTTTGATTAAAGTTTGCTTAACAGTCTTTTTATAAGATAATTAAATGTTATCTAGAGAAGACTTTGAGATAATCATTTTCTATCTTGAACTCCCGAAGTTGCTTTTTGTTTTTACCCCTAAAATTTACAGCTTCATATGTGATATATTTTCAATCACTTTATTTTAAAGAAAAAATCTGCATTAAAAAATGTAAAACTGAAATGAAAACATTTGAGGTTCTTTTAGGTGACAACTTTGGGATTTAAAGTAACTCAGTTAATTCAAGACTGGGTCTTTAAACAAAGACATCCTGTTTAATTTAGTACTCTTCAAAATAAAATGAGTAGTTTGAATTGAAAAAAAAAAACATATTTTTTATTATAGGCTTTTTATTAAACTTCCTATTTCTGCTAGATTTATTTTCATATACTCTTTTTGGAGTACCATTTCAATTTTTAATTGTTTATTTCCGGTGAATAGAATTATATAGTAAAATTTTACAATGATAATCTTCATAACTAATGAATTATGATACATGTAAATAACATAACATAAATAAAATGTTTCACAGAAAATTGATATTAAAATTTTTCAGAAATGAAAATTATCTTATGTGTTTATCTTTAAACTTTTTTATTTATATGCTTTTTTATTTATATACTTTTTTATTTATATACTTTCTGTCATTTATCTTACACTACCTGAAAAACAATGTATGATTTCAAATATTTCATTAAATGAAATTTAGCATTTTTATCAGTATCACAGTCAAAATTTTCCTGATATTTTGCTGGATTTTACTAATTTCCTGAAAATTCTTTGGAAATTCAAAAATGATGTGCTGTAATTTGTTTTCTAATAAATTGTGCTCATGTATAGCATAAATTAAAACTTAAGCTAGTACAATTTTTTTGTTAGAAAGAAGTTAACTCTGAAGAAACACCTGACTTTCAGTTGCGAGAGCTACCACTTTCTTTGACAGAATCTTATACAAATTATATGCGAAATGTGAGTTTAATAATCTTGAACATTGAAATTTTTGAATGGTTAACTGGAACTTAACATGTATATAATTATAGCTTTATTTTGAATAGTCATCATCTTTCTCATATATAATAACAGTCTTCATGTTCTCCTCAATGTTCTCACTCAGTCACAATTTCTTTGTCTTAAGATTTAAAAATGGCTCATCCTCCTTTTTAAGAATTCTAAAGTCACTTAATCTTCTCTATTTTTTTTTTTTTTTTTTTTTTTTTATGCCCAGACATGTTATATTGATGAAACTATGGTAATAAGGGGTGATCTCATGAATTTGTATGGTATTATTATTTTATTGTTGTTATTACTTCCGGCAGAGCTGGTGTAGTCCTACAAAATTATTTTTATTTTTTTAATTAGCACCCTTAATTTATAATATATTTGTGTCTTCATAAATTTTGTGACTAAGTTCTTTTTAATTTGTAAAAATATTCAAATTATAGTAAGATCCTGCAGTGAAAAAGTTTATGATTTTATGTCCTTCCCTTCACCCCGCAAAACCGCTTTAAAGTTTTTTAATCTTCAGTGTGAAGTTACTGTGTGTTATGTAGAGTTGTCACAGGGCCCGAAAATTCTCATTTTCCTAAAAATGGCTCAAGCCAGCCTAAAATGGCAAAAATGAGACTTTTTCGGACGATAGCAAAAATTAGCTTTTACGATTTTTCATTTTCATTTTTCAATTTTTTGTATGATATTAGTAGGAAAGATTTTCTAGCAAATGCAAATTGTATGTCTGTAAAAGTTTTAGTTGTCAACTTAAAACCTTATATTCTCTTATCCAATCAGAATGCTCTATTTTTTAAAAATTGATATCCAGAAAGGCTTAAACTTTTTAAAATAACATAATCAGCTTCATTGATTTTTATACTTTTTTGCTTGTTGATAGGGAGATAAAACGTCTTACGCAAATTGCATGTTTAGGAAAATTTAGGTCTTTAGCTTATAGCCCAAAATTCTCTTATTCAGTAAGAACTCTCGTTTTTGAATCTTTCTTGTAAAATGATCTGCACTTTTTTTTCAAATTTTGCAGTAAGTTATAGGTCCATCCATAGAGGGTATTTTTAATCTGTCAAAAGATCCCATATTTTTGTACTGGACCCAGGTTTGGTCAATCTTTTGACCAAAACCATTTTTGCATTTTCTTGAAAATTAAGTCGTAATTTTTTGTCAAAAATTATACAAGAGATTGATACACATTAAATGCCATTTTACAACTGCATTATAAGCTTTTTAAATCTTTTGTTCAGGGGCCTTGGCCCATCATGTTAAATTTGGACTAAATTCAGATCCTAAAGTTAACAATAGAAATGGCTAAATATTTTATTTTATTTTTTGTGGAAATTTAGACAGGTTAAGTGCATCATCATCATCATCATTGTACAACTATACTCTTACCTACTAATATATATTTTTTCAGTGGCCCAAAATGACTCAAATTTCAAACCTCTATTCTATATTACTTTCTTTAGCTTTGAAAGCATTATTTGAGATTGCATGTGTTTTGTAAGATCATACACCAGTTTAAACTTTCTTTTCTGTTTTAAACTATATATTGTCAGTCAATGAACACCTGAAACCATTAGGTTGAACAAAAACTAATTGTTATTTTCTGTCACATTCATCTATCCTATTGGATATTATTATTATTATTGGATAATATAGCTTGTTTGCCTTTAAATGATATCCATTTCTGATATCTATCTATTAATACTAGTTCTTCTCCAAATGGAAAAAATTGTTGTTCTATTTCTCATTGTTATTGTTTGTTAGGGGTCCACATCACAGTTTGGTTATTTTATTTAAGTTTTCTCCATAATATCCTCCACTGTAATACTTATCCAACATGGATGAAAATTTATTTTTTTATTTTTGATTGTTTAGGATTTGGTTCGTGATTTTCAAAAAAGTGTTTTACAGATTTCAGATAGTCCTTTTATACAGAGGTATATTTATTATATTTCAATTTTTTATATATATGAAATGAAGTATTCTAATAACTCATTCTTTTTGTCTGAATCTACAGGGATCATATACAACATAAGAATTTTCATTAGTTTATATTTAATAAGCTCTTAAAATTTAAAAAGTTGTGTCAATAAGGTAGTGATATTTATTTTAGGACAGGATATGCCTTTTACAGAATCTTAATTTTTGTATTGTTTTGTATACTTGCATATTCAGATTCATACGCGTACATTGTGCTTTGTTTTTATTATAACTAATGCGAGATAAATGTATTAAAATTAGTAAAACTTTGAGATAAAGAAAATTTTTTTACTTATTCGTGGATTTGTTGCAAAATATGGTGTTAAATGAAATCTCAGCCTTTGATATAAGCCAATAAACTTTCTATTTGTTGTAATAGAATTTTTTGATTTTTCTGTATTTATGTTTATATCTGCACTAAATTTTAGGTAAACTTGTAGCTCTTTTTTTATTAATAATGTTGTTTCTCTTATTAACAATTCATGGTTTCTTTTATTAATAAAATTCCATTTTAAAATGATGTTAAAAATAAAAATTCCATGTTTTAAATCTTTGGAATGTTTAGAAACCATACTGTATAAATATAATAATAATTTATAAATAAATATATTATAAATAATATATATATAAATTGTGCTTTATCTTGGTATTTTATTAGGAAAAATAAAGTAAAAACCCTTTGAATTTTCTCAAGAAATTATGTTTTACTTATTAATATAATTGTATAGCTTCATTATTTAATAGTTTTACTAATGATATTATTTATTCTAGTAATTATAATATATTATTATAGTATATTATTTTGATATTGATAAATCGGTGATATTTTAGCTGTCACAAAGATTATTAGTATGGTTAGTATAGCAACGGCAAAGCAGCAAAAAGTTTGTTATTGCTTTGATAGTTTATTTCTTTCTTAATAAATTATGAGATTTACTCAGTATCTATAATTTATTTCTAATGTAACAGATTCTGTTGATTTACACAATAGTGAAAAAACAACATAACGCCACAACATAACGACATACTCAGGGTTTGCAAATTATTTACAGAAAATATCTTGAGTAAGTTGTTAGGCGAGTTACTGTTAACATTTTTCCAGAGGGCTCATAAGCTACGTTACCATTGCCTTTATGATAAATAAGTGAGTATTTATTCTGCCACAAACAAATGTACATATGTAAAAATTTAAAAGTGGTTTTTTACAGAATTATAGTCTATATTTATTAGGTCTGTGAACTATATAGAAAGGTAAAAAATTTCTCATTGATCTTATGTTTAAATACGTTATAGTTTGTGATTGATTTTATTTCATTAGAAAGGGACCTTTTGATGACAGGCAATTTTTCCTCATTGTAGATATTCTCAATGGTCTATCTACCCTTAGACTGCAGTTCCGTAGAGTGAATCTTCTTTTTTCAGAAATTTTAAACATTTCAGACATGTAATTTAAGTTGGGTCTACTGCAGAATTTAAATGCAGGTTTAGCAATACGATGATTAACCCTCATATCAACAGGCAGCCAATTTATAGCTCTATACTGCTCAGTACCAATATGGGCGCGACTATTGATAGTGAATAAATACTTACTTACTTACTTATTCATATTTAAACAAAATCATATACATTTAATTTGTGCACTTTTCAAACAGATTTTAAGTGATTCGTTGAGGCCTAAATAGCATGCAGAACATGCATAGTCAAAGTGAGGTTGAATCAGAGCATTGTATAGAGCACACTTTAAGGCTGGTATTAAGAAAGATTGTTTTCTATATAAAAATCTAAGTTTGGAATTAGTTTTATTTAAAACATAGCGACCTATTTTACATATGGTAAAAACAAAAGCGGTCCTAAAATTGAGCCCTGAGGGACCCCACATTTCACTAATACTTCATCAGAAAGTTCTTTATCAACTTTCACCCTAAATTTCTTATTTAAGAGATAAAAAACTCATGGATTTCACTTTTACGAGCAAAATATTGAGATCTATTGTGTCAAAGGCCTTTTGGAGATTTATAATGATCATTCCAGTGTGACATCCCATTTCAAAACCTTTTGTAATTCTGTCATGAAGATATGACAAACATGTGTCTGTCGAAAAGTCCTTTTGAAATCCAGATTGAAATTTATATATAATGTTCTTATTTTCAATGGATTCTCTAGTTTGATTTTCAATTACTTTTTCAAAAATCTTGGATGCAATTAATAATAACGATATGGGCTTGTAGTTTTTGGTTCTGTCTTGCTCCCTTTTTTCAATAACAGAGTGATTTTAGCTAGATTGCAATTATCTGGAAATGTGGTAGTCCTGATAGAAAGATTTATTATTTGTGTGAGTGGTCTCAAAATAGAAGAACATCCGTCCTTAAAAACATAGATGATATTTCATCAAACCCTGGTGACTTATTTAGTTCTAAATCATTAAATATGTTTTTAACTACATCCTCAGTGACCTTTGAGAATTTAAATTTCTTCGAAATGTTCATTTAGCCATAAAAATTTAGGGTTGTTGGACTGTTATAAATATTGATGTTTTTGGGAGGAGATTTTAAAGATTGGTTGAATTTCCAAAAAAATTGTTAAAAGCATTAGCAATTTGAAGATGATCAAAAACAAACTTATTACCTTGTTTTAAACAACAATTGGATTGAGAAGATAGGTTTTTTGATTCTGTAACTCCGATATCTTTCAAGGTTTTCCAAAGATTTTTAGGTCTACCTATACTTTAATTAAATTTATTTTTAAACAAATCTCTTTTTTTCTATTAATAATTCCAAAAGCATCATTTTTAGCTCTGCATTTGTTTTTGTCCTTTTAAATTGTTTATACCATTTATATCTTATACATTATTTTCTGCAACTTCTTTGTCAAACCACTCTTGAGAATTGTTTTTTATTTTCATTGTTTTCATGGGTGCTATATCATTAATAGTTTGTTTAAATTTTTGTGAGAAATCTGCAAAGCCCAAGTTATCATTATCAAAATTTTCATAATTGGAAAATTTGCACGACTTAATCTTTCATTTAGTAAGTCCTTTCTGTAACTGCGCATGCTTCTGGATATTTTCAACTTTTTAGTACTAGGTCTAAACCTAGTGATTTTGTGGGTACAGAAAATTGGCTGATGATCAAAAAGAGAAATTTCAAGTGATCCCTGATGTGTGATCTTGTCAGAAGCTTTTGAGAGAATGTGATCTAATAACGACAAGGTGTTTGATGTTACTCTTGTAGGATCCTTGATTAGTTGTGTAAGACCAAATGTGAAACAAAATTCACTATACTTATTTAAAAGTGCAT
>JAUZNK010020770.1:0-20870 GCA_035046665.1 Euphysa ruthae
ATATGTATAACTTTAAAAAAACTATTTATACCAATCTAATAGTTAAATAAGATCAATAATTGAAAGAAAACTTACACGCCATTTTCGAAACATACGCGCGTCCTTTCTTAATTTTTTATGGCGCGAAATACAATGATTTTACAAACATTTTATTTTATTTACGTTTTACAACCATGCAACTGTTCCGAACACATGTTTACTAAAGATGTTGTGTGAGATATTTTTATAAAGTCATTGCAATACAGATTATAACTTGGATATATATAACGCAACCAAAATGATTATCGAAGGCTTTGAAAAGGTGGGATTTTTTGAAGGAACAGAAAAGTTGTTAGAGATATGGTTTGAAAAAGATCAAAACATGGCAGCATCGATTGAAGGAGATTTACGTGAAATTCCAAGGTATAGCTAGTAAAGGTATTGCATTTGTAGCTAGCTAGACAAAAAGAAATTTGTCTGATGGAAATTCTAGTGCAATCAACTTAATTTTTAAATGTATATATAGTCTCGTTGCTAAATAAACCAGACATAGGTTATATATTGGATAAGGGGTGTTTAAAACAAGTTATGCTATCCATAATTGTCCATTGCTTTGTACAAAGTAACTCTCAATTCCAAAAAATATTTTTAGATTACTTATTATTCAGACTGTCTGGGAAATAAAAAAAAAAGAAAAAATAATTGCAAAACTGTGTTGGCTATCTTAAAAAGAGAATGCCAACTTATAACAATATTTATAAAAAAAAATACCCGCGTGAGTATTACAGTGGCTGGCCACTATAAAAAAATTTACGAATCTTTTTTTGAAAAAATCAAACAGTTATTGAACGAAAAATCAGAATTGCTTACTATAAAACAAACGTAATGATTAGTTTAAAATCTTTCTATAATTGTGTTACTTATGTTAAAAATTTCTTAAATTCTAGTTGATGATAATTTCTAATTGTGGCTTCTATTTTTAGTTTCAATTGTTAGTTTTTATCACAATTTTTTTTTTAATTTCCACATTTAAAATAACTAATGAAATTTTCTTAATTATATAATTAGCTTGCAATTAATTTTATAATATGAGAAAGGGAAAGTTTCACAGTGAATAACGCACTTCAACATAATAATGCCTCATAGCAATGAAATTATTGCCTGCAAGTACCATGCAACAAAGGATAAGTCAGGCAATAAGAAGAAGATAGTGTATTTTGTCGATCAACAACAATCCAGTGATGATTAATACTGGAAAGACAACAACATCATCATGAAACCATCCGTCGTAAAATCTTTTAATTCACACATGGGTGGTGTTGACAGTGTCAATCAACAGCTCCATGGAATTCAGGCTCTTTGAAAAGCCTACAAATGGTATAAAAAACTATTTTTCCAGTTAGTTCTGCAGTGTTCATTGAATTCACATAAATTTCATGCACACACAACTAGTAGTAACAAATATTACCTAGATTTTCTTCTAAGTAACATAAAAGTTATTTTTTTAGCTAAGAGTAAAAGGCTGTTGGATATAATAAAGATATTGACAACATTTATTTAGTCTAATGGTTAATATTTTTATTAATCACCTTTTACCATATATTAGCATTAATACATTGACATACTGACAACATTTATTTAGTGTAATGGTTTATATTTTTATTGTACCTTTTACCATGTATTAAACATACATAAAATTGGCAAGGATGTTAAATTTTGAATAACGCTGAGTTTAATTTTTCTTATGTCTTTGCCAAGTAGTGTTCTTAATAGAAAATCTGAAAACTATTTATATTTGTGATTTAACTTTCTTCTGTTGTAAACTTGGATATGCATTAATTATGCGTAATTATAAAGTTATACTCAATCTAAACTCTTAGGGTGTTATAATAACTATTTATTAGGTTTAAATGTGACTATTTTTTTAACTCACCCCTTTCTTTTTGTACTAATGGTTATGTAAGTTGATCTTTTGCAGTCTGTTATGTTGTTATGACGCAAATATAAATAGAGGATAAATTATAATTACATTTATTCTAGCGGTTTAAGTAAAGAAAAAAACTATTAGTTATTAAGTAAAATAAACACTTTTATCTTCCCCCTTTTCCATCATGTTGTGAATTCCAGAACGCTTGAAAAGAATATTTTAAGGCGCGGAAGTTTAAGTTGATCTCTAAAAACATATTACAAGATTATTATAAGATAATAGTTTAATCTTTTTTTTTTTAATTAAGTCATTTTTAATTTTTAAAATCTCACTATTTCTATCATAAATAATATAACATTTTATATTGCTATTAATAACATCCCACTTAGCAAACTTTGATAGGACAAATTTGTATTGGCATGTGGTATGTCACATTCCTGGTGTAGCCAAGTAATGTATGAGGCTTGTTATAAAATTTAGGGATGTGTGGAGGCATAGGCGTGCGATCGCACGTCTCATGACTGCTGGTTCGCAGAAAATTAAAAAGGGATTTTGAATTGTGAACCCTTATTTCGATCGTTGAAACCATAACTTTTTATTATATATGGGTGCCAAATTTCATTTCAATCCTTCAACTGTATCTTAAGTTGTACCAATTTTACCCATTTTTGGGTACAAAAGCCAGTAATTTTATGAATCTGGTCTGTAGTGTACACAAAAATGAAAGAAAAAACTGTCTAAATATACCAAAAAACTTTAACATTCAAATCTAACAGTAATTACACCAGACCCTACACTAATACTGAAAGAGTGGAGTGCAAACTGTTTCATTATGATTGTGAAGTGTTTGGAAAACATGTGAACATTGCTTAATTCATCAAAAAAATTGTTTTGTGTATATTAAACAATGCAAGTTTACGTGAAATAAGATATTGTATAGGGTATGAAAAATAAAAATTTAATAATAGAAGTCAAGTTTTTATCTTTCTTTTCTTTTCTTTGTGTTTAAAGAATTCTAATCTAATTTTGAAAATAATTTCTGTGGCACTCAAACACTAGGTGTCCAAAGTCAGTAGCTGACGCCTAAAACAGTTATATAGCCCCTGGAAAAAGCTCTTTTTTTTAAGCGGAGTGTAGTAGACTTAACATATTTAATAAATTTTTCTTATAATCCTATATCATCACCCTTATCCTCATGGTAATCATTATTGTTATCATTATAATCGTTATCATTCTTATCATCATTGTTGTTATTTTCATCATCGCCGTTGACGTCATTTTCATTGTCATCACCACCAACACCAACACCACCACCACCATAAGCATTACTTATAAAGATTTGTACAAATGTTTCATCTAATGTTAAACAAAAATTTTTTTATAGGCATGAGCTTGATAAATTGCTGAAGATAGTACGAGCAGAGATAGTGAGTGTAACATACAACGAATTCATAGATTCTTACGTTTTAAGGTAAATTATGTTTTTTGGAACCCTGACGAAGCCTATGGAGTCTTGTGAGTTCTGCCTATTTGAAAGATTTTTTCTCAATATTTATTCATTAGCTTTCTCTGAAATCATCAAATAAGAAAGGTGAAAATTTTTGAAAAAAAATTTTTGGAACTGGAACCGAATACACTAAATATGCTCAATAATGCTTAAAAACAAAGTTTTTCTCTAAATATCTTTTTTTGTTACTTGCAATGTTGTATTTTCTTGAAAAACCGTTCTTAACTTTTTTTGCAAATTTTAGTTAATCAAGTTAGAGGGGGACTATAGAGTTTATCTTTTTGCCTGAAAGTCTACCTATCATTTTTCCCCTTTAATACTCAAAATATTGGTGTAAAAAAATTTTTTTAGCATTTTGTAAAAACTCCAATTACTTTAGTTGTGTTTTACAAATAGACACATGAACGTTTGTATTAATGGGGCAAAGGTGTTAAAATCAAATTTTGATTGCCCCAGCGAATAAAATATGATGGTCGATTCTTTGGTCTTGGTTTTCATCATATAAGAGTATAGTTTCTAATTCTACTGGCCAATAGCTTTACACAATCTATTTTGACTGTCAGGGTTATTACCTTATGAACTTTTAACTTTTAACCACTTTTTTTACTCTTCAGCATTTTTCTTACTTGGCAAATGATATACTTTATATTCACTGCCAGCATAAAATAACATAACCATTAAAAGACATAAAGCTTTTTAATGCTATTCGAAAGCCATAAAAGTTTATAAAATGTAATTGCTTATACACTGGCTATATCCCCTTGTTTATTTGAAATAAAAACATACCAGTTTCCCTTTCCGCTATGATAAATATCCACTAATCACTAAATTTTGTTCAAAAGAATAATTATTTTGTAAACATTTGAATAAATTTTCTGATATTGATTGTGGTTTCTTCAAATTTTCAGCTGGGGTTAATTTTGATTATCAAAGTGAACTAATATAAGTATTGGTTCGAATCTATCCATTTACATCAAACAAAAATATATTGGAGTTGAGAACAATTGTCGTTTTTTCCTATCTCAGTTAACTGCACCAATTGTGTACATCGTCCCGTCTGCAACACTCACTTATTTCACAGGCCATGGCAGTAAATTTTACAAGTAATTTTTAAACTAATGGTTGATTTTTAATTTATTTTACACTGTGCTATTCTAAAAATAATAAGTTTTTGTTTCTATCATGTAACTTATTTACACCCTGAACATCTTTAAACATGGTAATTTCTAACATTTTGATGTATTTTGTAATTTCATTTTGACTATAACTCTAAGTGAAACCTTATGATTTCATACTATTTGTGTTTTAATGTTAGACTGGATATCAATGTTCAGCTAAACAAACTTTTAGAAGACTTTCTTCAACTATTTTAGGAAATTTTACCTGTTTTTGTAAAATGCCGTCCGCAGTCAATAAATAAGATACTAGCTTATTTTAGCAGTGTTTTTTTAGTTTACAGTTATTTATTACTTTAGGAGGTATATATATAAAGAGAGTACGAAGAAGATTTTATGAACTTGAATTAAAAAAGTTGCGTCCGCAACAGTGCATTTTCATGATTATTTTTCTATATTCAAATTCAAATATATTTTATGAAATTATTAAAATATGAATGTAAATAAACATAATCCCAATTATCCGATAATATTAAATCATTGGAATTTTTTTAGCACAATTTGTCCCGCCCACCACACATTATAGGTTTCGGAACTAAAACTAGCATTTTGAATAGGAATAACTTTATATAGCATATTATATATGTAAAATATGTATTAGGGGTTTCTATTATTACTTTAGAAGTAGATTAGGTAATTCATTATTTTTCTGAATTTCAAAATTCACTCTTATTATTAAAGAAATGTGTATTTTTAGTTTTCTTATTATGGACTAAATAAAAAAAATTTCAAAGTCCTAAAACCCAAAAGAATGTTGAAAGTTGAAAATAAGATTTATGAAACAAATGATGAGAACAATCTAATGGCAAGTACTGAGAGGAGCACAAAACATAGAAATGTAATATATAGTCAATCTAGATTCCACAACTACCATAAACAAATTGATGAATTAAGAAAGAAAAAAACAACAGAGAGTTGGATAAAATGAAAAGAATTATGTCATCAGCTGAGAGAAGGAACTACAGATTCAAAGAGACACTCCGAAAAAAATTCTGAAAGGAAAAAAAAAACACCTTGACGAAAAAATTGAAAGCAATGAAAATTTTAAACTATAAACTATCAAGTTTAAATAATACTTTACCCAAATTGAAAAAAAAAAAACGAATCAAAACCAAAACCATCATTTTTATCATTACTAGTTATATAACCATCTCCTCAGCAATATCACAAAGTTAATTATATAATATATCATCAGAAAATAACTCCAAATGCTTACCTATCCAAGCTCATCTGAATCTTGCTCCCAAACCAAAGAGGAAAAGTAAGTTGAATTTTGCTAGCATGCCAAGTATGGATACTGCTTTCAGAAAAATTGTTGGAGTGGACATATCAAATGAAATTGTCGGAAATATTTCAATGAAACAACATGGTAGTAGTTTATCAATAGCATAATTTACCTCTTCCAAAAATTTAATTCATGAATTAGGGTCAGACCCAGGCTCTGTGAATGATTTATATTGGACCAATCTGATTTTATTGTTCAGATGGAAAACAAACCACAAGAGAGGAAAACAAACCACAAGAGAAAATCAATTCTAATTAATCCAGAAGCTTTTCAGCGGAACCTTCTTGTAGCCTCAAACAACATGGTAGTAGTTGGTGTGACTAACAAATACAAGTTTTTCAGCTAAAAAATGAAAAAGTAAAAATGTTTTGTCATTAATTGCTGCTCTACACAGTAATAATATGATATAGAAAAATGAAGTCATAAAATCAAGTTTTTTCGTGCAAAAATTGGATTTTTTTATTTTTTGGACCAAAAAGCAGGTTTTTCATGAAGATTGCAAAGCATCAAAAATGCAATTATTTACAATATTTTTTTTTTACAGTTTTTGCATTGTTTTATTAAATATTTAAAAAAAAAATAGGTATTTGTGTATTTTTAAGTTTTTGTTGAATTTTTCACAACGATACAGGTTTTAAAAATAATGTATATTTTTTTAATTGGATTAATTATATTTAAACCTTGTAATTTCTATTTAAAAATTACTGTAATAATATCAATTTTGTTTAGTTGTCATGGGTAAGAGAAGGACGATTCAGGAAAAAATATTCTACTGTGAGAAAAGATTTTGATAAAAGGTTTAGACATTTTTACATTCATTCATTGACGTTCATTGAGTTTTGCTCCAGGTAACACTGAGGTTATACTACTTGTTTTTTAGTGAGAGCAGCATGTTTATTTCTAAAGATCGTTTCATTATTAAAACGTGTGGAATTATCAGATTGTTAGATGCAGTGCAACCATTAATCTTGTTGGCCAAGACATATGCAAAAATGTCAGAAATCCAGGTGATTATTTTTAAGTTTTTACAAGCAATTTTTTGTGATTAAAATTTTGTGTTAATGTGGCTATGCACCATGTTTTTGTGGAGTCCTTGGTAGTCATGGCAAATTAGTTCATCCCAACTACAACATTCCCTTTAATGTAATCTCTGGAAGCATTTGTTTCATCATGTGTTTGTAGGAGCTTTAATGGACCCTTGCTTGATATTACTGTTACGTAATCTGACACTGGATCTATACCCATGAAAAGAATTTGACTGATTGTTCATCATAATAATGTGTGTTTATGCATTACAAATTCTTAGTGGTTGGTTGTGCATGTAAAAATGGCTGGTAGCTCTTTATTTTGAATGTGTTTGTGCACTAAAATTTTCTTGATTGATTAGTAGTAGATGGTGATTGTTCTTAGAATTTCTTGTTGTAGCCGGTAGTTATTTTTGATAAAGTCCATTCATATTTAAATAATAAAATCGAAAGTGAATGACAGGCTGGAGCGACGATAATAATAGAATTTAACGTTTCCATGGAAATTTTCATTAACCCATTTTGAGAAAAACCATTGTTTAGTGATAATTTTTGTGCTCAAATACATATAATGGGGGTACTGCAAACATAGAATATTAACTACAAACTTGTATTTTCAAAATTTATTTGTTGGAAACAGAAAAAACGTTGTATTTTTCTATCGTGTCATTATGACAGATTCAATCAAAAATGGTTATCTAGCCACTGGTGTGTTGTTTTCGTAAAAGACAAGGCTAATGTTAAAATATTTTTGATATTTAAGTTTTTTTATTCCCATAAACTAATATGATCTTTTCTTCAAGAAAGCAAATGATTAATTAAAAAAAGGTGTATAACGCTGACCTAAAGAAGATATACTGCTGACCTAAAGTTAATACAAATCATTCCTTTCTTTATTCTATTTCAAGAAAAGAAAGGCCAATGAATTTTCAAATCTCTAAAAATTAGGGACCATGCCAGGTTGGAAGCATCATACAAATAAGTCATTTAGCCAAAATATTCTGGCGGTATTCATCAAAAAAATTTCATGAGAAATTAAATAAGACAAGATAGTTGTAAAAGGAGACATTGCATAACTTTATGAGACACGTCTAAAAGAATTGAAAGTTACAATTAAATGTACAGGTTTTAAAAACGAGAATATTTTATTACTAGACTTGACTTTTACCTTTTTTAAATACAAAATGTTTTAAACTTTATCAGATGGGTTTTAAGACAGAAAAATAATTTAAAGAGCTTATTTCAAAATAATTGTTAAATTATAAAAGAAGAATATATTTTTTTTATCACTTTCGCGAATATAATTACAGTTTTTGTTAAGCACTTCAACTCCTATCCTAATATCTTGAATTTAATCCAGCTTCCTTTATTCTTGCCTAAACATTCTTGATATAGATTATGTTTTTGTTTGTTTCACTACATCGAAATCCCGGCAATTGCCAGGAGTGAGACGCAATGGGTTAAGACAGAGGTTAACTCCATCTGCTAAATTATCAGTCAGTAAGAAATTAGTTCCAAGAGCTATCCCAACCATATTTCTACATCAAAAATTATCATTCATTCTTAAAAATAAGAACAAATAAAAAAAATTTGATTTTTAAAACTCAAAGTTCTTCTCATAAATCTACTGAAATGATGTTTTACTCAATACTGTACTCAAAAATTTGATAAAAACAGGAGCTTTTAAATAATATTAACAGTATTTTCATGTTCCATCTGGGCAAAGAAGTAACACGTTATATAATACGTTATAAAGTAGGTTCTGTATGGTACACAAGTGTGAAAATTGTCCAGGGACAAACAATTTGATGGAGTACTTACAAGAGTAACATACTAAAATGGAAAGTGAAACAATAACATATCATAAATGGGAGAGTACAGACAGATCTACTCTTAATTCCTAAAAAATTTATTCCAAAAAGTCAAGCAAGATTCCTGAAACAACAAAAAGAAGATTTACCAAATAATACAATGTTGATCCTTGGAGTCTTTGCAGAAATTTACAGGTTCATTATACAAGATGAAATTCAAGGATTCCACTAGAATAAAAGAGCATGTACACTTCTTCCACTTGTCCTTTATTATAAAGTAGACGATCAATTACAACATTACTCTTTATGATATATGTCAGATTATCTTGAAAATAACACCAATTTTGTTTATTAGTTGCAAAGAGTTAGCATGTCTTATATAAAAACAAACATTTCCTTATATTGAAGAACTTGACCATATAATAACGAAATATTGACAGTTGCTGCAATGCTGAAGTTTTAGAAAGAGATGTAAATGGTTGTTGTAAGCGACGAACTAAAGGAACGGTTTAGTCAAGTCAAAACAATTCCTGGTATATGCTCTTTTCATTACATTGAACCAGTTACTTCAACAACAGTTAGGTGCAAAAAATTATGTGAAGATGTTGAATATGCAGTTTACATTAGGTACCTTTTTATTTACTGAAATCGTGACACATAACATAGATGCAAAAGAAATGTTGTATGATAGTTTCTGATGGGTTGGCGTACGTTTTACAAATCAGAATAAAATTGATTTGACATGGAATGCCCCGGAATCAATATTTTGCCGCATGTGTTTCTTTTCTTGATTTTTCTAGAAACTACAAATATGAATTTGTTCACCATTTTTTATGTTCTTACTGTGTTCCCAGTAGCTGATTGTTTGCACACTCCTACGTTGGTATATTTTTATCATAAATACAACTTGCCTGGTTGTATATATTGCCTGGGTCATCTTCTTATGGAAGTTTATATTAATAAATTTCCACAGCTAATTTGGAACTTTGACGAGACATTAAAATTCTAGTTATAATTCTAACCTTATTTCATTTATTAAAAACAAAACTGCTAGCCAATAATTCACAAAAATTACTTTGTTTTATACTTTTATCTAATGTACTCTAATATGAAAAGATGAAAAACAAAATATTCAATCTTTTTTAAAGAAATAATACATATTTCTAATAATGCATTATTTTTTCTAGCCACTTTTTTTAAAACAAAAAAAAAACTTAATCTGTTGCAAAATAACAATACATGTTTTTTTTCTATATATATATATAAAAAAACAATTTAATATTTTTGTAAAAGAATGATACATATTATTTCTGTCAAACCATATCCTGGTCAGTAGCCAATAATTCAGTGAAGTTTTTTCTCAGAATAGTTTTAATATGACAGAATATTTGGCTCTCGCCCACAGGTCTCTTAAATTTCATTACTATTCTGTTTTTCTCTTTTTTTTTTTTTTTTTTTTTTTTTTTTTTTTTTTTTTTTTTTTTTTTTATCGCCGATCCTTAGATTTAAAATCGCTACCCATTTGTCGAAGATTTGATTAAAGAGTTACAAAGTGCAGAAGAAGTGAACTGCGGACTGTTGGAAGTTATGAAAGTAGAAAAAAAAATTTTTTTTTTGGACCTTTAGCTTGCCACATTGGGTCCTATAAATTTTCCTCTGTCCTTTCGTCCTTCAGTCAATCCGTAACACATCTTTCTCAGTAACCGTTCATTATTATTAGATGATAGGGGATCATAAATGATGAACAGTCACGAAGTCGGATTTTTTGGGAAAATTCTCGTTTCAGGGTAATAGGCCCAAATGTGGCCTAAAACTGGTAATTAGTTTTTTCTGAAATTCTACATGATAATAGGGGACGACAATATATTATCAACAAAGACAGGACAGAGCTGCATATTTCTGGAAAATTCTTGTTTCAGTGTAATAATGACATTTTATAAAGTTTCTTGGAATCAGTTTATCATTTTTTTCTGAAATTTTGTTTGATGATAGGTTAATGGTGAACAGTGACAGTGACATCTGGATTTTTCAAGAAAATTCTCGTTTTGGGGTAGTAAATGTTAGATAAATATTTACAGCATCTTAAAATGACAGTTATGTTATGAGAAATAAAGGCATGAAAGGATTAAATGGTTTGAGTCTTACTTTATAATTATTTGTTTGTATATTTTGTTTTGTTGTTGTTTAGTTCAAAAGCCGATGTTTTTATTTATTTTGTTCTTTGTATATGCTTCGCTTTTTTCTATGAAATAACTCTGTTTAAGAGATTGAATAGTACATACATTGTTTTTGTCTTATAATAGATTATTATGAGTTGTTTAAACGCTGCTTTAAATAAAATCAGCTCTGTTCCTGTTCCATTTTTTATTGCTTTTGAGATACAATCTTTATTTACAATTTACGACGTCTGGCAAAAGAAACAATTTGGTTAGAGTACCGTATTAACTTTTTAAAGCGTTTGACTGCTGATTCAGTTTTGTGCTACAATTTCTGTGAAAATAACAAAACTAAATAAATTTTTTCCTCATCACAATATATATATATATATATATATATATATATATATTGAAAAATATGGGCATTTGGCATATTTTCTATTCTACTATAAAATATTCTAAGACCAAAATTTATGTAATTTATGTTTATAAACTATCTATTACCAACAAAATAACATAAAATGCATAAAGATTTAATTAGTCACTACTACAACTTATTTTTTCAACCGTTTGCCTGCAGCGCATCACGCACAAATTTGGCCTGTGCTGCTCTGTTCTTTTCATTACTTGGATACACAGAAGGGAAATGATTTTCAATTAACCGAAATGGATTAGGATGGATATTTTTTGCCCATACAAAAACTTCAAACCCTTGAAGAATGAATTTCTACAATCTGATTTATCACGTCGTGACAAAACTTCAAGTGCGGAATTTTATGTGCAAGATCCTGAATCATGTTGGACCAAACAACATATGCATTATAAATTGAGACGTCCATAAAAAGCTCGGTTAGTCTTCTGTACCACTTAAGCCGCCTGAGTTGTGAATTGTATGGAATAATAACGCCACTATGTAAGTCTACCTCCATCCTTCACCCACCCATAGTTTTATTATAATCAATAATGATATCTGGCTTTTGCAATATTTGATTTGTTATTCGAGAAATTTTCCCCGTGTCAATCAGATCACCTCTGTGAAAAGTTGAAAGCATGCTAACCACTTTTGTGGATTTTGTTTTGGAAGCGTCATTCCATCGCAGAACCATTATATCATCCTTGCAACGCCTTTTTCGGTTTCCACAACCAAAAGACTTTTGGAAGACCAGTTTTTTTCTAACAGGTACATAGCAGTCAACCCCATTTTGAATAAGTGTTTTTGTTTGCTCTTGTGAGTTTTAGTAATTGTCCAACTTTACTGCATAGCCTTATGTTAGCAAAGTCTGACAAGACTGAAAAACAAATTTAGAGATGGAGATTTTTAATAATTTTGTTCTTTGTTCAAAATGAAAGTCATTGGCTTAGGATATTGTGTAGATGAACCTGTGTAAACAATAAATCCTGATCAGTACCCTGTGGAACTTTCACAAAACATATACAGTTTTGTACCATAGCACTTTCTTTTGGAAGTAATATATGGAAAGTACGGAAGCTAAAGATTCCTTTCTACAAAGAAAGACATTTGTCAATGGCTATATCAGGTTCTGGACAATATACAGTTGCAAGTTTTTTTGAAAGATGAGTGATCATCTCCCTCAGCTTACATAATGGATTATCCAAGTCATAGTCTATGTTACTGAAATGAATCATGGATCAAATTTGTCAAAATCGATCACGTCGCATTAATCGACTAAAAATTGGTGTTGAGATCATTGGATCAGTCGACCAATATAAGTCATACTTTGGTTTATGTACAATCCCCATCAGAACTGTTGTAGCAAAATATAGCCATATTTCATCTTTATCTACACCTTTCCACATTGTTAAAATTGGCTGATTTTTTTGACCAATACGTTGTTGTATTTCCAGACTGCTTTTTGAAGTTTGAAAGAAGCGATTGCTAGATTTTACAAAATGATTGCATTTCACAGCAAATTTTTACGCAGCTCTTCGATATTAAATTTTCTTGCAAAATTTTAATTTCGCAGTTTGCCAGATTTACTCAAAAACTGAAAGTAGTATATTAGTAAAAATAAATTGATAGCGAATTTTCTTCTACAAGTCGCACAAAACCCAAATAAAAGACTTTTGTGTTTAAGTTAATACAAGCAATTTTCTAGACTTTTTTTTGTTTTGTCAAAAACAGAATTTTACGTGAGAATTTAATTTTTTGGTTTGGGACACAGAAATTTCTGATATTAAGAGTATTTCATACTTATTAATTGCGATAACTATATTTGTATTTTTCATTTTATTCAGATTGTTCAAAACGTTCTACGAATACACATACTCATACCTCATCATCCAGTACTGACTATCCATTTGTCAACGATTTCCTCAAACAGATCAGAATATAGATCAGAATCTATAACATCTCCCTTTCCTGATACCCATAATAACTGTGCCACTTAGACTGAAATTACTTGTTCAACAGTTTCTACTCAAACAATACAGCTCAGATTTAAATATTCAGCCGATGCATCCACATCTATATTAACTCTCCAAAAACAAAATTAGTGTTTTATCGGTTTGCAAACTAACATTAATATAAAACCAACAAAATCTTCAAAATATTGTCAGTTCCCTACAATAAAAACAAACCCACATAAGAACAATGGGAGATCATTTTTTTAGAACAAAAATATACTGTGATAACAAAAAAAGTGTCAGTAAACTTTAATATGCACAAACTGTAAATAATGAATCACAATCTATAAATATTGAGTCACAATCTGTAAGTATTCAATCTGAATTAAATAATGAATCAATTAAAAATTTAGAAGAAACTTTCTCTACACTACATCACAATGATGATGAGGATTACTTCCTTTCTCTCGCTGAAGAAACCAGTGATGATGAAAAAATTTCCCCGAAAGATTTCATACATAACGAAAGAACATTGTTTATCTATGAAAGTAAATTTGTTCGAGTTATGAGCTTACTGTCCAAAATGTGGTTCTCCAGTTGATCGATCACATCACTAATAAAAGAAGTAAAAAACAGCTCCATCTTAAGATAACGTGTTTTCAAGAATGTCAAATGGAATGAAAGTCACAACTAACTTGTTAAATTGAAATGACTAGGGAATTTTTTTATTTCAATATCAATTGTGTTCTCTGGAATTCCCATTTTCCAAGTTCAAAAGATTTGCATATTTTGATAACCTCAAATTTATATTGGATTCAGCTTAGCCCTTTAAGCAACACATTAAATTTTTATATCTGTTCCAGGGAATGCGGGCTATTTTGGGGGGACACCCTTAATTTTCTAATTTTTACTTATTGTCATTTAAACACACAAATATAGTTATTTGAGACATTAAAATTTAAGAGGCAAAAGTTAATTAAGAATAATTTCACAACACATGCCAAATTAATACACCTTTTTGATGTGATACAACTGAAAACACGGTGCAGCACATAATCCAACATCACAAAGCAAAATTGCTTGAAAATTGACAACATATAACTTTTCTAAAGTAATATGGTCTTTAAATTCAGTGTAAAGGTGTCCTTTAGTTCCCATATATTATGCAACTTCAAAAAGTTTTTCCATAGCTTCACCCTTATTTTTCCCCACTTGTTTCAAGCCTTCTGTTTTTCTGGATCATGATGAAGCTACTTGCGAAACAACACGTGGTTCAACCAATTCTCCTGCTATTGTAGCTCCTTGGTGCTCTTTTTCCCGATACGGCAAGATAGCATTTTGCATAAGGAATTTTTTCTGATTGCGATATGCAAATTTCATGCACCATTTTGTCACTTTCTGTTAAACTTAACTAGGAGGATTGTTTCTTCCAACTTAAAACTAACTTATCTGAGGGACGTTTTGAAGAAGCCTTGATATTCTTGAATTTTCTTTGAATTTCTTTCCAATGTCTTATAATTTAGGATTATTCTTCTTTTGACTATGGTTAAATAAAATTGCAAACGAACGTTCGTATAAGCCCGTAGATTATGTTATTGTTTAATCATGTTTCAAAAAATTACTTTTTTTTTTACTCATATTTGAATTTGGGTTAAAATTGAGCTCTGTATAAAAATGTAACTAAGGAAGTATCTGGGAGCAACAAATATGTATTTTAACATCTTTTGAACTAATATCTATTTAAAGCTACTTTATTTGTATGACAATAAGTAGTTTTTAATAATAATAATACATGTATATAATAATATACATGTAATTTTATTTATATTTTAGTTTTACCATTATAAAATTAAAAATATTAAACTTTTTAACCCCTGTTTCACTTGACTTTACGAAGCGGATTAAGGCAAATCACAAATATATATTTTCATAACGTTTCATAAAAACTTCTGCCTTGTAACAGAGACTGATTATTATTATTATTATTATAATACATTATAAGCATAATACTTTGAAAGAAGTTATAACAAAAATTTAGTCAGTCAAATATATGCATAAACGTTTCTCATAAACAGCAAAAACTTTTTAGAAATATATTGTATGATCAGTTTTTTTTTTTAATATTTAACAATAAACGAACGGTGAAGTAATAAAGTGATCAGTGACAACCAATAACCGACCGTTTATTCTACCCCTGTTTTTATGTTGAAAGACTACATTTATTGTATCTTAATTTTTTATCTGGAATGTCATTCGTAACTTTTGTCTTCTATAACTTATAGTGGACTCTCTTAGCTTTGGTTTAATAAACGGAAGTTTGGAGATGTTAGTGACTTTATTAGATATCAGTCCTATACTTTGTTTAGCAGGTTTTTGGAAAAGAAAATCAAAATTTTTAGGTAAAAATCCAGATATAAAAGAACACATGAACAACATTAGCATTTGATGAATGTTGATTTGGTAGACATTTAATACCTAAATTTCTAGCATCAATAGCTTAGAACTTTCATGTTTTCATTTAAAATTTAAAATCACGATAACTTTTGGGAAGTAGGATTTAAAAACGACCTACATTTATAAAAGATCTCTATCTTCCTAGATAATTTTGTTTCTAACGTTCGGATATGGCTGCTCCAACTTAAGTTCTGATCAATTAAAACTCATTAAAATTTTATCGAATCTGTTTTTAATATGTATAATTCATTACATGTTTCAAGATATATTTCATTGCCTGTTTATATTGATTTTTATTTGTATATATATATTTTTAGAACATAATTAGGATATTGTACATTCTTGATAATATTAGTGTGAATAATTATCTTGTCATCTAAAATTTTTCTAATTTTAGCTTTCTGATAGGAGATTATGATTATAATAGGTAGGTATATAGCAGTCTAAAGAGAATCGAGAAAATACAACACAAAAATATTTTTAAGCAAATTTCTCCATATATTCCAAAGTTTCTACAATCTCAGAGTCTTGGTTTACATCATCTGAACCTTCATCGTCGCCATGAAAATTCACGTAGATACCATTCTTCTCTGGATATTATTGCCTAATGGCCAAGACAGCACATGCTGGATTTGTTTTCCTCTTTTGTCTTCACAATTTGGGGTATGTTTGCCACATGAACTGCCTGTATGCAGCGCAACGAAACGTTTTTTTTTCTAGAATAAAATTTTTATTGAAAATAAGTGTCAAAACATTCGGATAAAAATCTCAACAATAAAGGAAACTCCTATTCTAGACTAGATAAAAGAAGTGTGAATAATTAACATTCAAATTTCTCCATAACAACATTTATAACAGATTTATGTATAGACTTCATCATTATACTTACGGCTAATTATCCATTTCCAGTAATAAACTACAAAAAATTATGTATAGACACATGAGTAAGATTTTTTAATTTTTTAAAGCAACAACTTGGGAAAAGGGAAAATTATTGATTAAAAAAATTGGTTTACCTGTTCATAATATCTTCAAAATTGTATATAAGCGTCTTCTCGGTCTCTTAGACTAAGTAACGTCAGATGCAATACGTGTACTGGTATAAATAGTTATAAACTTTGAAACATATTATATTAGAAAAAAAATCTTACTTCCTTTCCATGCTGAACATAATGCGAAAAAAGAATGTTGAAAAAAGAAAGCTAGTAATATGAGTAAAAAAGTAAAAAAAAAATGTTTTCAAAAAGCGACTTTGTAAAATATTTTTTATTAAATTATTTTTTTGTGAAAACTAAAAGCAAAAAAGTTGAGAAAAAGTACTTTTAGGAATAGTATTTATTTTATTTCAGCACAACATCACTTTTTGTTAAGAGGCATGGTATCATTGTTTATATTCGCACCAAATATTAGGCAAGATTTTCAAATGACTTGTCTTCTCCGCTTTTTCTTGCAAATCAATGTTTTCAACATGCTCTACAATGTCATCCCATTCATCGTCACTCAAATCCTGCTGTTCCTTTCGATATTATCTTTTTTCGGTTTTTTATTTGAGTTTTCTGACTTGAATCTATATGGCATGATGGACATCCTGATAATTACTATACTTTTCTCCTGTTTGTTTATATCCGATACCGAACTCATGCGTCACAAACCAAGGGACGCGATTCCAAAAGATAGACAGTATAAACAATCAAACCTAATGGTAGAATAAGACTTTCAGTAATTAGGCTCTAACTTATAAATAGTAATGAAGACTAGTTTAAAACTAGATCGTCTATGTTAGACTGAATAAACCTCTTGATTTCAAATTTCAAAAAATATTTTGTCGTTCACTTCTTTTGTACTGTGTGAAAAAATTTGTATTCAAAAATATGTTTTTTCCTGGCAATATAAGTTTAATCGTTTCCGTAACATTGTAACAGCAATTTTGGAAAAAGATATCTAGCAATTTTATTGTTAGGAAAGGTTATATGAACTTGTTGTTTATTGGAAAAAACACCCTTCTTGATTAAATAGCATTCAAAAATTTTTTATTAAAGATCCCGGTTGTTCTTGTTTATGAAAATAAGAATAGCACTATTTGACAAAGGCTAAAATTAGATAACTTTAATTTAATGGTAAAAGTTATTGTGTTAGGCGAGACCAATTCAATTTCTCGCTCTGCAGGCAAACTGGCAATAAAGATAGGGTCAGCCAATCAACATATTTAAATAATATCAAAAAGTAATGGTCAATGAAAGATATAAAATACTTCAGGAGTTATTAAATATGATGTGAATCATCAAACTGGCAATACTTAACTGTGATGTCATAGTTAGGCATGTTTTACACTCTTTCTCTCAAAATGTCACAAAACCTAAAACACTCATATCTTGAGAACCATTTAGATTTTTTAATAGGTTCTTTCTTCCTCATTTTTGAATATCTTTAAATGAAGAACAACATGACAAAGAACTTGTGGATCCCTCTAATTCATTGTCAGTTGCTGTTTCTTTGGCTTCTTTTTGTTTTACATCACATAACTGTAAACATAAACCAATATTTCTACCCTAAAATATAAAAAAACAAAATATTTATTAAAAAGAGTCTGGTGAACTTTAAAACAACCCAACCCTTCCTATTTAACAACCTTAGGGATATATGATGACTGATTGAAAATTTTGCAGAAAGGAACAGCAACAGCAGAACTAACAGAGACAGTATAGAAAATTATTCAAATTTCATTTTCTCTAGGATACTTAGTTATTTTAAATTTCTATCTATTAAAATCAATCAAAGAACCTCATTTCATTATAAGCATTTGACATCTTTTTTGAACACAGAATACTAACAAAACTTGACTTTAAAAGCATGCCATGCAGTTCGAAAAATTGTTTAACCAAAACATAAAAATAGTAAAGAGAAACAAAGATAAAATAAAAACATACCGCGTATCTTAATAACAAGCAATGTAAATTCTCTTTACGCCAAGAACAAATGATATTGCGAAAACTTATAAACCAATTCCTCTTTAAAAACATGACTGCCTCATGCAAATCATCAGTCTGAAAAAACGATTAAATTACATTCTTCTTTTTTGTTAAAATAATCGGCGGCCTTAATTTCTATTGTTATACGATTAGGTTGTTTTTTATGTTTACACGCTAAACCTATGTTTTCACTGAAAGTAAACCTTGAGTGTTTCTGTATGTTTTTAATATTCAATTTAGTTTGTTATTTGGCAACGTTCGTTTGATCGCACGTGGGTTTTTTTTTTGTTTACAAAAATAAATATGGTATTTTTTTTAAGGGAATGGTTGTATTTCTTTGTCTATAGAATACTACTGCTCAAAGTTTTAATGTAAAAAATTGTTGGTCAACGTGACTGCCAAAAGAGGTATATACGGGTTCACTGTAGGGTTTTTGCTAGTCATTTACCAATTTCTGGCGACTATTTCACGGCCTGTTGTACTAAACTGTATATTATTTTTTTCTCAAACATAAAAAGGAATATATTCTGGAAATAGATATTTTTATTTTTCTTGATTTCTAAGATATGTGGTCAGTAGGGCCTGCAGGACGAAAAGTTAATTTGGTCTTGCCTTATACCCTTATTTATGTCTTTTTCTGTTGGTGGACAGCTTTTAGTGTGTAAATAATTAGGTGTTGAGATACGATATTAGACAAATATAAGACCATAAAAATTGAATTTATCACTACTATGTCTTGAGGTAGATTTTAAGTTGTAATTTCAATAAAAGGAAACCAACTGCGAAGGAACTAAACAGGTTGAAATTCAGTGAGTTGCTTAAGAAATAAATTCCATCGGAAAAAAACATCCATCGGTTGTGTTTAAATTAAACACATAATTCACATAATTCTCGTTCCTGTGTTTTACTTCATCCAAAATATTTAAAACCATGTTTTGGCTTGTGGACTATTTTAAAATTTTTACTTTGGCTCCATACTGAAAAGATGTCAAATGTGTTCTAAAAATGTGTTTTTTTGATTTTTCTAAAAAAAAAAAATGTTTTCGATTTGGGAGAAATTTTTTTTGATGCTACAAAATGTTATTTCTGATTACTTTATCACTTTGAAAGTTTTATCAAACCCAGTCTTCAGCACAAGAAACGTTCACATTTGGTTTAAAAATGTCATTTTGGAAACTTTTTTTTTTTTTTTTTTTTTTTGAAGAATCTTTACTAATATCTTGAATAAATCATAGATAAATTGTAATTTTAGAATTTCTTCTATTCAAGACGTGTATATTTACGTCCAGAAGAACAATTTGGAATTCACCAAAGTTTTGATGATGAAGTATGTCATTTAATCTCATCAAGTAATTTTTTAGTGGTCTAACCCCAAAACCATTCAAGCCAGATTTTGACTTGAAAAAAAAATTTTTTTTGCTAATGTCTCAAAATATGTAAGTCTACACACAACCTGTTATTTATATATTCCTATTAATGACTCAAAATCAGATAATAAATTTAATTTTTTACGTAAATTTGAATCCAATAAAACTATTTTGACTCACTTTTATTCAATAAACCCTTTTTAATGGTTTTCAAGGGAATGACATAATGTATCCTCCTGTAATATTTTTTAATAACTTAGCTTGCTAACCAGTCAAAAATTTATATTTTGATTACTTTTTTTTTCAGGTAAATTATCTAAAGAAATTTATCCCAAGTAAGTTATTTCTTTCCATGCAGTGTTGGAAAAAACCTGGTTTTAAACCAATTGTACTTGGTTGTTTACTTTATTTGCGTTATGATGTAGCGAAATGCACGTCAACGACTGGATCATGCAATTGCATCATGATTTCAGAACATGTTTTAATCAATATTTTCAAGATTTTCATTGCTTGATTTTAAACAATAAACTCGTTTTTGATTAATGTTTTTCAACAATGGGCAAATTCGTAATAGCAAGTAATAAGAAAATCTTAAACACAAAATTTTGATAACAAATAAGTAGAGAGGATGGCTCAGTTGACAAGGCATCGAATGACGTATCGAAAGGTTACGAGTTTGACTCCCACAGTTTTTGAGTAAAACTTAAAATATCAGGGAATATTTACTATCTATTAAAATCCAGTGTATTTTATTTTAATACAATATATATAATATATATATATATATATATATATATATGCGTGTGTGTGTCTGTCTGTGTGTCTCTCTGTGTGTGTGTCTGTGTGTGTGT
>JAUZNK010020781.1:0-20868 GCA_035046665.1 Euphysa ruthae
GGTGTATGTCTGTCCTCGTCCCGTGTCCCAAATTCGTAATATATATGTATCTATAGAAAAAAAAAAAAAAAAAAAAAGATTTGCAAGAGAATACAAAATGAAATTACCTGATTCATAACATAGGTCTCATCAAGCACATGTAATTGTCTATAAAAAGAAAAAAAAATTGACCCTATACAATACCAATAGGAAGCCGAAAAAGAAACAACAATACAAGAATACAACAATACATGATTAAGATAAGTAATAAAAAGGACAGACCTTAAATATTTTAAATAATTTCAATTCTAAGATCTGTGAGTTTTCCAGGAGTATTTAAAAATTTCAAAAATTGAAAGTCAAAGTCAAACATAGAGAAGTGGTCAACCTGTTAGTTCATGGTGTCAAAGTCAAAAATAGAGAAGTGGTTGACCTGTAAGTTCATGGTGCCAAAGCCAAACATAGAGAAGTGGTCAACCTGTTAGTTCATGGTATCAAAGTCAAACATAGACAAGTGGTCGACCTGTTAGTTCATGGTGTCAAAGTCAAACATGGAGAAGTGGTCGACCTGTTAGTTCATGGTGTCAAAGCCAAACGTGGAGAAGTGGTGTCAAAGTCAAACATAGAGAAGTGGTCGACCTGTTAGTTCATGGTGTCAAAGTCAAACATAGAGAAGTGGTCGACCTGTTAGTTCATGGTGTCAAAGCCAAACAAAAAGAAGTGGTCAACCTGTTTGTTCATGGTGAAAATCTGAATCTTGTAACTTACGATGACTAGTAAAACTTAGGAATAGGTGAAAAAAATTTTTTTAGTATTGTTTTAGCTTCACGTACACTAACATCAGAAATAATTACTTTTTACTAATTATAGACAATTTCAGCTGATCAGAATGAAATTTTTTTTTATTATTTTTTAAAATTTTCCAACAGCATAAAAATTTTCCAACAGCATAAAAATTTTTAGCATAGCCATAACACGATTTTTAGAGAAAAATAAATAAAAAAAATAAAACAACCACAGCAACTTTGAGCCCAAGCTGTTTGAAAACAAAAACAAAAAAATATGCATTATCTTTTTTTTCAGAAATCCATTATCCTCACATCACTTACCTCATCAGCACATAACTTCATGCCAAAGCTTAGAAAATCTGGAACAGACCATCGATTATCTTTTTAATTGTCTTGCTAACCCAGTTTTTTTTTAGTAAGGGAAAGAATTTTTGAGAAAACCTGTAGCAAGTTATTTCTTATCCAAATTCTGGTTTAGCCACACAATTCGCCTTGTTAATCTTTAAATTTAGGCAAAAAATAAGAAAAATCAATTCTCAAGTAAAACATGAAAATGACGGTTTTTTATCTTGCTTACCCAGATTTTAGCGGAAAGAATTTTTGAAAAAATCTGCAGCAGTTCATTATTTTCTACCCATCTAACTTCATGCAAAAACAAAAAAAGGGTTAATGAGCAGATTCAGAGAAAAATTTTTAAATACAGATTATATAGTACATACAGTCTATTTTTGTGTTGTTTACTCCAAAAATTTTATCCACTTCATGCAAAAAATGGAAAAAAAAAATTATAAAATGGTATTGAGATCTAGCATGGGTAAATGGACAGAAGAACAGGTTGAATCCATAGGGCATTCATTATAGTTTGGGCCATCAAAAAAAGAATTTTTGACAGGTTGTCATATAATTTCATTTATTCTATTTTCTATCAAAAAAAAAATATATATATATATAAAATTGTGATGACCACATCATAAAATTGACAGATGTTATATAAAAAAAAGTAATTATGGATTTATTTAAGATCTTTTTGATTCAGGAAAGTTGTGTTATTTATTCAATTTTATAAAAGAACGGTTAATATTAATTCAAAAATTTAAAATCCAGGCAGAATAGGATTAAATTCACATAAAATTTACATAAAACTGAAATATTGAAAAAAAAATAAATAAATAAATTCCAATGAAAAATTTGAAGGAAATTTCAGATTTTCAGATTTCAATTTCTTTTTATGATTAAAATGATTATATTTTGGCATATTACCAACCTTAGTACCAAAAACAAAGAATTATTTATAAACTGTTATTGCCAAAATTACACTTTTAGGTTTAGGATTTATTACAGCATATCTTACCTATATGAAATGAGTTCTTTTAAATGGTTTGTTAACAATTTGCCACCAACATCAATTCTATAAGCAATAATATAGAAGTATATAATATCAATTTAAATTTTAATTACAATTCACTCTCATTTAAGTTGCAAAGGAAAAAAAAAATTTTTTTGTACAGAAAGAGTTTGTACATTATTGTAACAAGTTCTCATATAACGTTATAGCTTTTTTTTTTTTTTATTTCATCTTAAGTCTTATCTTTAGTCTTAAGTCTTAAGCTTTATCAGTATCATTTTTTGAAAAAATATTTATATTCAAGTGTATTTTTATTAGTCAAAGATTATGGCCAAAATGATTAGGAATAAAAATATTATTTAACTCAATAAGCATATTGACACAAACCACTACACTCAATATCTAAAATTAAAAATAAAGAATAAATAAAAAATGAGTTTCAAACTTGCAAAAAACGGGTAGGACTTAATTCTGAGAAAAAACGGTTATGCATGACTTTACACGTCTTTTAACAATGTAATTTCACCTCTTCACACCTTTGCTAATAACTTTTCCGTTGCACAACGGAACAACATGAGTGGATGAAAACCCAGAGACTACAACCACGCAACAAAGGTTTTCTTCATCACTCTCCTTCTTTCTTTTTAGACTTACCAATTCAGATACTAAACAAATGAGAGAAAATCTATAATTTTCATAAATCACAAACAGTAAATATTTCTACCTTAACCCTTTAACAATCCCTGATGTACCATTATGTCGGTGGGAAATGGTACCAAAATTTCCGCAATATAATATTTCATCAAGCGCCTCATGGGCTGAAATGTCCCTGACCTAATATTATGTTTATGTTTCATGTTCATCTGCATCCTCGTGGTTTGGTTTTTTCATAATAAATACCTTTTTTTAAGTTTTGAATTTTCATATAACAATCAGTTATTTACAACCATACAAAAAATTAAAAAAAAAAAAAAAGAAAAAAAAAATGCCGATATTACAGGGACCTCTAGTTCAAGTTCAGTAGTAAAAAGAGAATATAAGAGTATATACCATGCAAGAGTTGCAAAAATTTATGTATAATGACAAAAATGAATTATCTGAACTGGCTGAAGATTGCTTTGAAAGTGAAGAAATTGTAATTAATGATTTAGATGGTGAAAATTCTGAAACAGAAGAAATAATTCCAGTCAGACACTTCTGAAAGAAATGATTTGGAAGACATTGAAACAGAAAATGCTAAAGGATTTGTCCCAAAATGGAGTGTTGATCCCCCAGTCAATAAAGCAAGCTTATATTTCATTGGAATATCTGGCTGTAACTCAACTGTGACTTGTGAAGATCTTTCTTTTTTTGAACTCTTTTTTTACTAACGAACTTTGTACATACATAGCTGATCAAGCCAACTTATTTGCTGAGCAGGTTATAGCTGAAAAGGATGTTAAACCATATTCAAGAATGAAAAAGGTGGTAACCTATTGATTTAAATAATATCAAGAGATATATTGCTATGATATTTTACCAAAGAATTATTTGGAAGCCAACATAAAAATTATATTATACTGTGAATCCTCTTTTCAAAACACCAGGTATAATACAGGTTTTATCATACAACCAATTCAAGTTTATTGATAAGTTTATATCACAGCCACTAGCTAGTAAGATAAAACCTATATATATGGGACTACCAAAATAAAAGTACATGGAGTAAAAAAGATGTACTGTATGAGAAAACAACAAATAAACTGGTGACATATTGAAAAGATAAAAAAGATCATTATATGATGTCTACTTGTCTAAATGATGGAGAAAAAGTAGCTAATCGAGGTATTAAACTTAAAAATATTGATCTAGTTATTAATAGTTATAACATAAATATGGGGTGTGTTGATAGAAATGATCTTTGATGACATCAAATACTGAACTCGAATGTAAGTGTGTAAAAAATGGTACAAGAAAGGGTTTTGCCATTTATTGAATCAAGCTGCATCCAATGCACAGATTATATCTGTCAAGAAAGGTGGCATGTTGAATCCATTGAAATTTCGATTAAATTTGCGATATAAATGTTTGAAAAGTTTGGGGGTGTGTTATGCCGAAAAAATCAAGTTGTGCTAGTTCAGGGGCAGACAACCCAATGAGATTAACCGGTCAGCACTTTCTGAGCAATGTAAGAAGCTGATTTGAGAAAAAAAATCCTTCTAAAAGATGTGTTGTCAGTGCCCAACAGGGAAAACTTCGAGTCAAGGTTTATGTGCATTGAACCTGTTGTCAGACTCTATATCACACCTTGCTTCATATTATCACACGTTAAGTGTGATAATATGATTTCTTTTAATATTTTTTTTATTAATTAATGCAAATTAATAAAGAACAACTTTAGAGTTAAATCTTGAATATCAATAGGGTTAAAATTTTCAGAATAGCTTTAATAAGTAAGTAGATTACAAGCTTAAAAATAGCACTTTTTCAGATGGCAATGCTGGTTATAAATTGTGCCTTTCCACTAGATTGTTCTGTCTATAACAACTTTTTAATAACTTTTTCTTTTGCTTTTGTTGTTTCAATGTTAAATGCAGTTATAAATAAAAACACAAAATAATAATAATTTTAATTTTTTGTTTAAAGATATTTAAAAGAAGCTAAATGGCCAGAAATCATGTTTTCATTACCGAGATTAATTACAAAAACAATGAATATTTACTCAACTTTGAAGAATTTTGCACAAACTACTGACTTTCAACACAGACTTGTGCTCGCTAAAAATTATGCGAAATCTCTAATTTGAAAAAAAAAATTTATATATATATATACCTTTTAAGTATGCTTGACATTAAATTTTTTAAAATTTGAAAAAGCAAATTTTTTTTTTAAATTAAAAATCTTCCAGGTTTAAGTTTTGCTATGTTCACATTGGTGAAAAATTATGATATTAGGGCTTAGCAAAAAAATAATTTTTTTTTTAACAGGTCCACCTCTGGGTTAAAAAATGCTTTATATGTTATGTTTTCCTATGTTACACAAATGTAAAAGTAATCAAAATTTCAAAAATATGTTTTTCAGCAACAAAATAACCAGCAACGGTAAACCAGAGTTCATAAATAATAGATCTCAAAATCAGCAAAATGTTTTCAAATGCAAAAACTACAAAAAGAGACGTCAGAAATTTAGTCAGTTTTAGATACAGACAAAGATCTAAAAATATTATTTAAATGACTTGCCAGCAGAAATATTTAGTAAAAAAATACACAAATGATACTAAAAAGGTTTTAAGATGGAATAACAAACATGAAAGATTTCATAGAATTTCGTTGACCACACTAATAATGAGTAAATAGTTCTAAGGAAAAATTCGAAAAACGTAAATTTTAGTATATTCAGAATCAGTTTGAAAACAAATAAAAATATTCCTGTTATGGTTTCTAACAATTGTTCAAAATTCAATAAAAAAAGTCGTTGAAGCAATAGTAAATTTAAATTCCTCTTTAGGCTGTGCCTGGTGAAGCAAAAATAATAATTATATGTAGGAGAACAAAGCAAAACTACTTCAAAAACTTTTAATTGATCAAAGAACTTTTAGTGAAAATATAAGTTATGATCATAAGTAAGTTAAGGCCATCAAAGATTGAACTAACACAACGTTTTGCGAAATAAGATCAAACAAAATTTAAACAGAATTTTTTGAGAAAAATAATAAAAATCAAGTATCTTGGAAGGGCCTAAACAAACTGAATAATAATTTATAACACATAGGGCCTTGGAATATTTCCAGGAATACATAAACGATTTTAAAAGTGACAAATGGAAAAACAGATAACAAATAAGCGCAGTTGACAAAATTAAAATGTACCTGTTGTACGATCTACAGCAGCAAATTTATATTCTTCAAATAGTATTTCATCAAGACATTCCTTAAAATCATATTTTAAGATTATATATCTCTTCCAAAAACTTATTTACCAAGGGTAAATATCCCCTTCTAATATGCTGCAACAGTCTTGAAATCTCACAAAATTTGACGCTATTAAACCCACAGCCTTAAACTAAGAAACCTCAAAATTGAACGACAAAAACAATATGATGCACAATGAAAGTAACATGGAAACTATTACTACCAGGTATTTTAACAACTAAACAAAGAAAATCTATAACACTGAAATAATAAAGGTCCAAACATGACAGTTTCATCTAACATGTCTAAAAAACATAATTTAAATCATTAATGAACTCCTAAGATGAGCTTATTTAAATATAAAAACTTTTAACTAAGCAGGTGTTGCAATTTATACGCGCCAATGAAACACCAAGTGTTTTATTCAGTACCTTTAAATTCTTTTCTTATAGTATAAACTAATTATCAAAATATATTTTTACCTTGATTGAAGTAAAATTAAATTGTGGTTCTGTAATCAGTATATTTGTATCTGGAGGATCCACCTAAAATCAAATGTGTGTGTTAAAAAAATAATTTTGCATAAAGTTTGAGACTTTATTGGAATTAGGTCACAAAAATTTTTTTTTGAGCCAGCTAAAAAGCTATAGACCGATTTTGGATAAAAAAGCATGTCTCACACATGCAAGTATGTTTAAATGTTACTTAGTAATCAACAATTAAATTAATTTATTATCAAACTTTACCAAAGCAATGATATAAATTTCATTAGAGAGACACATATGTATAATACATCACTTTTAATGGATCTTTCTTACATAAAATTCTGCCCAAACTATGCTAGCAAGGAAAACAGATGTTAAATAGAGAATAGTGGTGATGATAATGGTAGTGATGATGACTGATGATGATGATTGATGATAATGATGAATGATGATGATGATTGTTGATGATGATGATTGTTGAGATGATGATGATTGTTGATGATGATTGTTGAAGATGATTGTTGATGATAACGATGATGATGGTGATGATGATGTTGATGACAGTGAAGGTGGTAGTGATGATGATGATGATGACAATGATGATGATGACGACGATGATGACGACGACGATGATGATGCAATTAGTTATACACAGTAAAATGATAACATACTTTCAAGATATCTTTGTTGAACATATAATCAAACAGCTGTCTCTGTACATCCCAGTTCACTAAATACCCCTAAACAATCAAAACAAGCATTTTTTTAATTTATTAAAAAGCAAAGCAACAAGTTGCATACAAGATACGTACAAATTGACACACAAGACGATTTTTGATTATTCTGAACACATATTGCCTGACTTTCTACTGACATTAACTCATTTCAACATAAAAACCAAAATGGTTGAAAATGTTATTGGTTAACCTCAATCCTTCTAAAGCTACTGGCTGATCAAAATCCTGCAGTTTTTGTACAAAAGTGTTGCCTAGACTTGATGCTTGTGGTGAAACCAGGGGGATTTCACTCGCCATCTCTAAGGCATTCCACAAGATGAAGTCATATGGTATCTCTTGTGAAGTTCTGAATATCATTTTTTTTATTAGGCAGGGAAATCAAAGTGGTCCCAGATAGATACTCTTTGAACTGTTGTTCTATAAATTCTGGTGTCCCTCAAGGACACTGGTGTCCTAGGACCTACCCTTTCTCTACTTTTCATTAATGATTTGTTTGATAGCATTTTTTTGCAGATGCTACTACATTTTTTCATCTTTAAGGAATACAAACAATGTCTTTGATAAAGTTAAAATGGCAGCTGATTTGATGATCATTGCATTGTTGTTGAACCTGGTGAGAAATGGTTTGATGTGATTTCAATTCTTCAAAAACAAAGCTTTTTTTCATACACTGTTAGGCACCTTTCCTTCCATCTGTGCTGATGAATGGTAGTGAACTCACTGAATAATGAAGATTGCATTTTTTAACTAACTTTCTTTCAACAACATTTCTTGGAATTCTAACAATGAATCCATTGCAAAACCTGCCGCCATGAAAATTGGATCTCTATTCTGTGTGCGACACTTTCTTCTGCCCGAGTATATACTTTATATCTATAAGGCTACAATTCGACCTGCAGCCTCATTGTCACTGTTTTATAAGCATTTCCATGGAAACTGTTTTGATTAATTGAAAGAAGCACAACATCGACTTAAGACTTTCTGAAGGACCATAAGGCTTTCATCTGCTATATATTCTTTAACGGTACAGATCCTTAAATTTAAAAGTTCGTTTGGCATCAATGTAGCAACTACAGAGAGGGTTAAAGGTCATTTGGCATCAATGTTGCAATCAAGATTGCATTAAAACTGTCTAAAATATTGTGATTGAAATTATATCTCTAATGACTTAAATTAACAAGCAGGTGTATCAAAATTTTAATACCTTTAGACCATGAGTATTGAAAAAAGATTCAGGATTTGATGATAAATTCCAGAAAGAGCAATTTTAAATATAGACAAATGACAGACATTTGTGAATCAATTTGCTCCAGGTTTTGACACTAAAGGAAATGCGTTAGAACAATAATTAATATCCTAAAAGATCATTTTGATGAAGTGCTTAAAAAATAAATTCATCTACAACAATCCTTCATATCACTACGACTTTCCATTCTTCAAAAAGATTAAATGTGAGAAAGTTTTAAACCCTGTACAGTCCAATCATTCAGGCTTATAACCAATTGCAATAAAAGTCAAGAAGTTTACACCCCATAATCATAATCAAAGGGAAACAAAATTACACCTTTTTATAAAAAAGACATTCAAAATACCAAGTCAATTTTTACGATAAAATTTCTTAACCTTAAACTTTATTCATTAAAACGAAAAGCATAAAAAAATTTTTTAGGAGTTCAAATCGTATCCAAAATATTCTATCAAAAATATTTCACTAATCACAATCATATCTGAAAGTAAGTATTATTTTTTTTAAAGTTAGCAAAACATCCACATTATAAAATAAAAATTGAAACCAGTGTAAAAATATACTTTGCCTACTACTTCAATAACAAATCTTACAACTACATTTTTGTGAATTTTTATATGGAAGATAGATGTACAGCTACTTCCAATCTCGCTTTCACTAATTTTAAATGTTGCAGAATTTCTGATTCTTTTGCATTGCAGAAGACTTTGGTTCAGAAATAAACAAATTAAATTTAAAAAATTAAATCTGTCTCTTCTCCAATTTCAACAGTGGACCTATAGTTATCATAATTCTTGGTTTAAAGTTTATTTTCCATACCAGCCAGGGTTGACTGGGGATATATTAATGACTTCCAACCTGACCTAGACAATGTCAGGTCTAAACTCAAATTTCTCCACTGTTAATATGTCCTTATTACCTCTTTACCATGTTTTTCTCGGTTTACATCTTGGTTTTGCACCTAGAATTATCATGTCTACACTTTCTTATGCAGTTATCCTTCTTTAATCTCTCCAAGTTACCCAACCAGCTCAAAATTTTGTCTGAATAACACTTTGATGCTTTGAATGCCCATCTATACCCCCGTATTTCCTACATATCCAGTGCTTACAAGTCTGGCATAAAATGTTAATATCAACTCCTTTCTTGCAAACTCCACAAGGGAACTTTCCAACTTCAAGGCCATTCTTCACTGTAGGTAATTTTCTGCAGATTCTTTCAGTGATTTTTAAAAATATTTGCACATTCCATTTATTAAGGCTAGTTCCGGTGTGTTTAGAGGATTCAGTTCCTTGGAGAAAAAATTCCAATTTGTTTTTTATTTGAAATGAGTTGGAACCATACTTTTTGGAAGGAAACTTTGGGAAGTAAACTGTTCCCAAGACATTTTCGGGTTCTAAATGTTCTAAATTGTACAGGTCAGCTAAATCTTTATAGTCAAAATCTAGAATATTTGGTGGTAGTATTTTTTTTTTGTTGCAAACATTAATTTTCATAGTACATTTTTTCTAAAATTTTATTTTCTTTGCAGGGCAAACTACTGTGAACGTCACGTTCAGCAAATGACGGAACACAAAGGGATAACTTTTGTAAACTTTCAAGTTTTCCTAAATGTTGGAAATCAGATTGGGACCAAACTTGTGAGCCGTTAGAGAAATGAGATGCAAAGAGAGTGCGGTAAATTTAAACAAATATATCTTTTGGTGCGTAATGTCTTGCTTTTGATAACATTGCATTGGCTCTAGTCAATCTTTTTGACTTGATCCTTCCAGTGTGCTATCTAGATAAATACCAAAATATCTTATCGAATGATCTGGCCATAGCCGTTTACCATTAATTTTAATCTTTAAATTATTAGGTACTTTTGTGGCTTATGAAAAAATATTAACTGGGCTTTTTCATGATTAAGTGAGATTTGTTTGCATCAAGCCATTTATGTAGGTTTTAAGATCTATGTTTAGAACATTAGACATTTGTTAATATGTCCTACAAATGTTTACATCTTTTTCCACACACATTCGAGAATTCTACTAAGGATATCATACTTTTCTTTTCTCTTTAGGTGATTATTTTACAGGTAGACCACCCATATAAAAAAATATTTTTCATCTGAGTTCTTCTTTTTTCCTATCAATGTGGCTGTGGCAATGTTTTTCTATATATTTTTTGATCTATAATAATACCAATGTGTAAAATTCCTTACATGCATTTTACAATTTTTAATCAGGCATTTTCATTGGTCACCACTATGTTAACTGCCATCAAAAAAAACAAAAAACAACTTGACAGAACAAACTTCATACCTGGATTTAAACAAACTATTCAAGCGTTAGCCGTTTATTTTATTTACATTATGAAGTAGTGCAATACACGTCAATGAATGGATAATTATAACAATGAGACTAAAGATTTTCATTGGACGTTTTTAAACGATGAAGAAATAGAACGATATCATAAAACAACAGTTTTTTTTAAAACAAACTTTGACATGCTGAAATGGTAGAATGTTGGCTTAGCATGTGAGAGGTAAGGGGATAAATGCCCCAATTTTTTAAAATTCACCAATTAACCAAATTTTAACAAATATAAAGCTAGTTTTGAAATAATATTTTTCTATACT
Organism: Euphysa ruthae; assembly: GCA_035046665.1. Classification (NCBI taxonomy): domain Eukaryota; kingdom Metazoa; phylum Cnidaria; class Hydrozoa; order Anthoathecata; family Corymorphidae; genus Euphysa; species Euphysa ruthae. Next base: position 11,090 of record JAUZNK010020781.1, read on the forward strand.
GCCAAGCGTTGTAACACCGATCATTATTTGTTTTGAATATAATTGCTATACATAAACGGACCCTCCATTTGAATTTTGATCAATTGGTTAACTTATTTTTTTTTACTGTTTCAGATTGCGTCCAAGAATTGTATTTTACGAAAATAGGTTTGCTTGTTTAATTCATTTATTATGAATTCTTGGTTATATTAAATGCTGTTGCTAAATTCTTCAAACTTTGATAAGACTAAGTCTTTTAACTTGTCAAACTTTTTTTTTTGTGTCATTGTATGTGGATAAATAATAATCGAATAAATAATTTAATAAACTAATAGATGGTTTGTATATATTATATACATTTGAATTTTAATTTCTAATTTTAAATTTTAACTTTATACAATCCACTATAAAAAAATATATGTGTTCACTCAGCTACCATCTTGAATATATAAAACCAGATTTTTTGTGGTTATTACAATTTCTACAAACAACAATTTTCTCTCAATCTATCTGTAAAAATTTGACTGTAATAAAAACAGTTTGCGTTAAAAACAATCCACCAGTTAAGATCTTGTCTTTTGTGAACAGCACTTTCCTGCTTAAATTCCCTCTGGATTCCTAAATTAAAGCAGCATTCTTCTTGTTTAATAAGTTTGTTTGCAATCAATGTAAGTATGATAACCAGCAACCACTTGCTGCTCAAATGAAAAAGGTTGTTTAGGTCATACTGGTCTCAAAAATACTATATATTAAGGTCTTTTAATATGACTGCCCAGAATATAATTAAAAAGTGTATGTAAAAATATTACTAACACAAGCCTCTTGTTGAAGTGGCCTTAATGATTCCCCAGTATGTCCTTTATCTCATAAATATACATATAAACCTGAACTGGCATCACCCCTATAAAAAAAGAAATATAATGTCATGTATCACAAAAATACAGGTTAATACTCCATTTAAACAATTATAATGATATTAATATTTTTGCAACTGAATAATTTAAAGTTACTCCTAAGAAAAAATTTTGCAAATATCTCAGGTGGCAACCTTATAGTATATTAATCTATAATAATAATATAATGGTTTAAAAAAAGTTGCTTTTGTTACAATTTTTTCAAGGTTCCATGATTTTCACATCAGAATGGCTGGAAAACTAATTAAATGCAGTACTGTAATGAAATTAACAGTTCTATAACTTACTAATTCCATTTTCAGATTTTTAATCCCACGTATGCTAAGGAAAATGACCCAAAATTTGACATTTTAGAACCATAGCTAACAGAATTCTAATTTGAAATGTCAGGGATCATATTTTAAAACTAAAGTTTTTTCAACTACCATTGCAATATCAATACTGATTTTAAACATCTGCAATCAGAAAATTTTAATTCTAGTCATCAAATAGATAATCAAACTGATAACGATAAGTCTTTGCTCAATAAGTTTTTGCCAAAGCTTTTGCTGTTGCCATTACCAACGATCGGTAATTCCAAATATAAAATTTTTAAAGTTTTTCCCAAACCGAAATTTGGCCAAAAATTTGTTCTTTAGTACAACTGAAACAGCATAAATACATTTGTTAGTTTTTATCTTTGTGTGTGTGTGCAGTTAAAAATTGAGCATAGCCAAGGCTACTCAAGATATTGGAATATATGAATAATGAAAGGATAAGTCAATAAAATAAAAATGCTATTATAGAGATGAAATTTATTTTCTTTAAAAAAAAAAAAAAATTTAAAACCTAACCTATGATTTTCAAGTTCTTGTTTTATATATTTTATATTATATCTGAATATTACTTACACAAAGGCATGTATTTCAATTTTTGGTATTTACAGAATTTATATTTACGTTATAATTAATATTCTGTGCCGATACACAATTAGGATGGTCAATTTATTAAGTGAAAACACTTTCCTACAATTTGGTAAGATATCTTTACACAAGAATTTTTATTTAGGCTGCAAAAAATAATGCAGAAATCTCTTGAACAAATGTCATAATGATACTACTAAGATATTTATACAAAGTGAAAAACACACTCTCTCGTTAATACATCTTCACTGGACGTGCTTGTTACTAAAATCAAGCTTAATAAGCAGGTCTAAAAATTTGTTAATTTTCTTGCGAGTCAAAATAGACTTGCACAGCACAAAAGGTGTGAGAAAACTCACAGAAATATGAGACTCCGCAGCCTCGCATCTCTTGCATAGTGCAAGTATAGCTGCCACAAGAACAAAAGTAAAAGAAGTCAAAAGCCTGTCAAGGAAAAAAAATTATCACAAAAGCATTTGAAAGAATTGATAATTAAGTTTGTTGGTATTTACATACTTTAAAGGATATTTCTCAGCAATTCAATAAATCTTTGAATATCAGATGAATTAGTTTTTTAGTCTCTGCCTAAAGATGTCTCTGCAAGCAAATTAGAATATTGCAAAAGTAAATAAAGTCGTTTTGCATGTATGTACTTGCATTGAAAATAATTGATAATTGTTCTTGTTAAAATTTATTTCCAAAAAATATTATTTTTTTCCTAAATCAGTGTAATTAAATGCATGTTCATATGAAAAATGTTAAAAATATAAAAACTAAAACTAAGAAATATATAGAATACATTTTGTCTCATAAAACCAGAAGCTCTAAATGCAAAATCAAAATCTGATGTTATGCGCTACACTACAAAGATAATTCAAAATCAATCTGCTTGGATAATCATCAACGACTCAACGAGTAGCATCTCCTCTGTGCAGGAATTAGGTAACCTCCTTGGTGCTATAAAATTGATACCTTAATATAGAGTTTCTCTTTTAAAACTATATTCATAAATTTCCTGAATTATGTATAAAACGCTTAAATATGTCCTTGAACAGTACGATGCCACTTCAATGTTGTTATTAATTCTTGGTAGTTCCTGTTTGCTTTTGTGATTACATGTTCCAAATATCAATAAAAACAAATGGCATAGATGAGGTGCATTTTGACAAAAGCGACCAATGTTTGTGTCTTCAAAATATTCTAGCAAGTCTTTACCATCAGCATTAAAGCTGTTTTGAATTTCAAGACATATTGATAAAATTATTAATTACATCATTTCGTCGAACAAACGCTGACGCGGCAATCATTCTCAAATTTAGAGTAAAGGTACATGCTTTTCTTGCTGAGTGGCACATATATTTCTATGCATTGTGTCTGATGATGGCAATTTACAACAGCACTGTTTGTTATGGAACTAAGTTCTATTACCAAGATTGGACGACTTTATTTCCTGTTTTAGCTTTGAGTTTTACTGCTGCTTTATCCTTTGCAAACATAACTTTATCAAATACTCTTGTCATAACCAGTTATATAGCTTGCACTACCAAAGTTAAAAGTTCAAAGTGTTATTGTCTAAAAATTCCACTAATCTTGATTGAAGCAAGCTGTGATTGGTCATTTCTTGAAATGGATGAAGTACTAAAAAAATTCCCCTGGAAATTCTTGAAAAACATATGAGGTTTTCGATATGCACTTTCACTCCAATTTTTGGTTGATTAATTTCAGGGATGTAATTGTATGCCTGTTCAACATCTTCACTAATTTAATTAACAATTTCATAGAAAAGTATTAAATACCTCTAATAAAAGATAAAATTGAATAATCAAAAAAAAAAAAAAATATTGGGTGTAATCTTTCAGGGAGAAACCTTCCAAGGGGCAATTATCCATTGGTTAATTGTCTGGGAAGAAACCTTCCAAGGGGAAATAATCCCTTGGGTAATTGTCTGGAAAGAAATCTTCCAAGGGGTAATTATCCCTTGGGTAATTGTCTGCGAAGAAAGGCAATATTTCAGGGAGAATTTGCAGGGAAATATTCTCTAAGACAAAATTTTCAGGTGTAAATTCTCTATTTAAATGAAAGGAATTTTGAAGAGATCAATTTAGAGTTATTTTAACAACTCGCGCTTAGACACTTAGAAACGTGTTTTCCTATTGATTATTTTATAACTGCTTTGAATCATAAAGTCTATATTTGGTTATGTTTAAAAGCTACTTAATTGATCAAATGAAATAGACAATTCCCAAAATCCATAAAAGCTCTATAGTAATATATATTATAGCTTGTTATAAAATTCTAATTCTATCGCCTGACAGGCTTATTACAAAAAACAAGCTCAATGCATACAATTATTTGAGGATAGGTCATTAAACAAGAAAATACAGGAGTAGCAGAATATAAAATACCTTCTGAAAAGGCAGCACATAGAAGAGTCCTGAAAAATCTTTGCATTCATTTAGTTGATCGCCAAAGAAAACTTTTCTCCTTTCATTTTTAGCTTTAGAGATATAGTTAGGGATGATTCTAAAAACATACATAATAACTTAATAAACAAAAGCATTAATGCTTAATTTTACCTAAAATAAATGCTCTAATTCACTTATATGCCCAAAAGATTTCTAAATATCATGTTTTTGTTTAAATGATCATTTCCAAAAGTCCCAAAAATAGTTATTGTAGTAGTAAAGGTCGTAAAACTGTGACTTCAATGATGCCCGATAGTCAAAATTATGACATTTCTTTTCACTACTGAAGAGAGGCCATTTTGAATATTACCAGAAGCTCCAAAAATTTAATAGTATAACAAATATATGGCTTTAAAAAGACAGTAGAGTATATTTGGAAAAAACAGAAATAAAAGGATATTTACCGTGGTTGCTCATTTGAAGACAAACCGAATTTGTTTTGGTATGCTCCAAGATCAAGAATAACTGTATTTGAACCCATAAACAAATTTTTGATACTAAAAAGAAAGTGAAAACCATAACCAGATTCATTAAGATAAAGCACCATGTAGTTGGCTTAATTAATTTTTGGAATTGTATAATTTATACTTTAGAATGTGGCAAAATTTGAATGCAACCCTACTCCAGTCAGGTAACCTCTAAAAATGCAACAGCCCACTTTTTTTTTCCTTAGCGATTTACCAAATAAATATTCCCGGTCTTCAGGAATAAACTCTCAGAAGTTCATCAAAAACATATTTCCAAAATCTATTGTAGCCACTATAATTTCTAATATCTATCATTATTCAAACTAATTTCCTGACACCAGTTATTCACACAAAATTTTTGCTTGGGATCCAGGACACTTACAAAATTTTTTTTCCCAATCCTAGGAAATTCAATGAGATGAATAATAAAACTCCCAATTAGCCCTGATGGAATGGAAGCAATTAAATTCAACTGAACAAAAACAAGAAACTACTATTCATTTTAAACTATAAATAGAGAAACAAAATATAACTTGAGTGTATCTCCTCGACTTTTAAAATTTGATTGCTCCTTTTCTAGAAAATTTATGAAAATGAACTCTAAATACTTCTATAAATAATTTTACACAAGCTCATAACAAAACTCAAATTGTAGCTTATTCAAATAAACAAACAAATCTGGAATTGAGTCATCTGCTCAAAACTTAAGACCCTATTACTTGCAAAAGAAACACGCTCAACCTAAATTACCTATAAAATGCGCGACTAAGCTATTACATGGCTTTCACTAAAAGACCCAACGTAAAGGAAAATAATGTTTCAAAAATATATGCTTTTTGGCAAAAAATATCAACGTAAGTCAAATAGCTCCCTCTATGAATGCATAATTAAAAAGAAAAGTTCAAAAATGTCATTTTTGACAAGAAATATTTGGGTACAGCACTGAAAAAAAAAAAGAAGCTAAAACATGTATCAAAAATAGCCTGTAAAATGTATCAAAAATGGCCTTTCTCTATAGCACTCAATGTGAAGGACCTTGAAAAATTACTTGATATTTATAGCCTACAGTTTTGCAAGAAAACTGCTGGAACAATCAGACAGAAAATTTTTTCCAGCACAAGGAAAAACTTGTTTGGCTAAAATGAATGTATGCTGCATTACTTACCTTAATGATTGCCAAAAAAAATTTTTTTTTTTGAAAAGTACCCCTTAAAGAACTTTTTGGGAGTTACTGATTGCCAAAAAAAAAAAAAAAAAAAAAAAAAAAAAAAAAAATTAAAACAAAAATTTCTATCAAATAAGGCAAATAAAAATTACTGTATACAAATTTATAATTGCTAGATTCATTTTAAATTTACAACAAACAAATACTTGCCAGTTCTAGAAAATAAACCTAATTAACTTAATTTTCACTAGCTATTTTATTAAAGAGTGGCTTTTTCAGGCAAACTGGAAAATTAAATATTTTAATGGTATAGTAAATCAGTACATTAAATGAATCTAGGTACAGTAAAGCATGGTGCTTACTATAGGCTATGATGTTTAGAGAGGAAGGGTACAGGAGGCCTTTTCAGAGGGAAAAATACAGATATATAAAAGATTTTTAATTCATAGGACACAACTAGTTTGGAACATATTGCATTCGTTTTATAATTTTACTTAATTTTTAAGAGAAATTATCTAAGACACCCCTGCATAGTGAGAGGTGAATCTCAGAAGAAATACTTATTAAAGGAAGGTGTAAAACAGTGTTCTAAAATTTTGATGAACATTTGTTTTAATTATTTCTTTTATCTTTTTTTGGATGAGAGGCACTTATCTACTTAAAAGCAGTATTATGTGCAAGTAAAAACTTTTGCACACTGGTATTTTTTTCCAGGTATAAACAAATTTTCTAATGAACAAAGATTATGCTAGTTATTTCAATATAAAATTTAATAATTTTGATCAAGCTCTGGAAATATAAAACATATGAATTATATAAATAAGATTTTGAATACCCAGGAAATGTTACATAAACTAAAAACTCTTAAACTGTAATTTAAATTTTAGCAAAATTTTAATGAATCAAATGGTTAATCTGATATGCCACAAGAAAAAAAAAAAACAGGTTGAAAAATCTTTATTATGTGGTTTGCAATTGCCTCAGGGGTTTTTATATTAAAGCACAAGGTATATTAACTAGTAAAATACATGTACATGGGCCCAACTAGACCCTAAAAAAAAATAGAATTTTTTATAGAATAAAAATGGACACCAAGAATAAAGAGTGAACATATCTTGAAATTCAGCAAACCAATTTATTTTTACTAAATACGATGATAAATAAACCTAGTGAAAATTAATTTTAAAAAATATGCATTTAATATAATTTTCAAGTATTATAAAATAAATACACTAACAACAATAATGTCCCAAAAAAGACGTGAATATATTGTATTCCTTAGGCGTTCATATGTTTATATTAACATTGCAATCTTATCCATCTGAAGACATCAACACATCACATTTACCATCACCGTGTATCTGATAACAACACCTTTATGTGCTAACATAACCAGCGCCTGTTATTGCTGCCACGACCGAAATTTAAAAGTGCTACATGCTTATGTTTTCAAATATGCATGATATGCTTGATTTTTTATTTCAAAAAATATTTTTGGATAACTTTTAAGAGCAAGACTAACTGTTAAAAATATGAGAGATTTTTTCTTCCTTGACTGTTGTGAAATGTGAGAAATGTAAGAAAAATCAAAATTCTAAGCTTAAGCTAAAAGACAATTGATACTTGTTAACACCTTTTTGAAAGGCATTACTATATGGAGTGGTTAAAAGATAAGGTATTCAAATCAGGAACAAAATAAAGAAAGGTGCATAACAAAAAATAGGATATATCAGGGTCAAAATAAAGGTCAATCGTCTGTTAAAACCGATCTGAAAATTGTTTAACCAACCTGAAATTGAGTAAAACAAAAAAATTTTAAAATCGATCATAATTTTTTTTTTTTTTTACTTCTTCACAAAACTTGCTAGACCTATAATTCATTTTTGATAAACATTGCAGACATTTCATAAGTAATTCGAATGAAGATGAAACTCACGGAATTTTTTTTTTTTGTGTTGCTGTCATTAACCTTCACTTGAATGTATGCAGAAAATCTTGAAGATTTGAAATCTATTTATATATCAACATAAAATAAACTAAAGTTTTTTAAAAATCTTCTCCCCTTTTATTACTACTCTTTTAAGTCTAAGAAGTTTAAGAAGTGTATGAAAATGTTTTAAAGTTGATATAGATATAATCAGGATTGATCACATTCAAAATGAACCAATAAGGGTACATTTTAAAGGTAAGAAAATCCTTTTTTAGGGCACATCACATGTATTGACGCTCAATTTGGATTATGGCTGTTTTTTACGATTGGAAAATTGGGTATTATCTTCTCTTGGAATGCCATACTATATCATATAGAGTTAAAATGATGATTTACTTCAATTTTATTTAAATGATTATTTTTCATCATACAAAAATCATTTGTTCAGTCCCTAGAAGTTGAACAATACAACAATTTTTTTGAATATCTGCTAATGACATAAGCTGCACTGGGTTGCCACGCTACGTTGCTATACTACACATGAGTGTGCTTTCTACGCATTTTTATATGCAAAATATTAATAGCAGTTGATTATTTTGTAACATCGCTGATGTAAAACGTGTATTTAGTGGAATTTTGAAAGCAAGAAAATGAACATTAACTTCAAAAATTTCTCCGCAAAACCCAACCATAGTGGGCTGTGCTGAAAAGGGAAAAAGGGAAAGGGGAAAGTGAATCAAATAACCGATCATTCAGAAAAACCTTATTTTGACCCTTGATATATATATATATATATATACTGTGCCACTTTACTTTAAGGTATATAGATATATAACCATTAAAAAGTTTAATGTGTTTCTAGGAATGAAGTCCCTTCTCCTTTGTTTTTGACTCGAATATGGAATTCTTTCATTGTCTTCTCAAGCTCTTCTTTATTCCCAGAAAAATAGGCAGCCATTGCATTGTGAAGGATAAGGAGTTGTTTGCGCATTACTTTGATCTAAATTTAAAGAGTTATGAAACTAAATTAACATGTTCTAGATGTTTTAATTTTTTGAACATTTAATATCATTTCAAATCTGCACATATATACATATCTTTAATACACACCCATATATACAAGAAAATAGCAAATACCATGCCAATGTCTAGAGCAAACACATCACTCAGCTAAGGATGGTCATCAGCATTGGGTAACAAGTATTCTAATGTGTGGCCAAATGATAATAATATTTTATTATAGAACCCGCTTTTGTGAAATCATTTTATAAAAATTAGTGCGTGAAAGAAGACCCAGATATGGATGCTGCCATTACAGTTAGAAACTTTTTGATAACTGAACTGTCAGTTCTGATTAGGTCGAACCTAGCGTATTTTGTTAGAATATCGTAAGGTTGAGCACCTTGAAAAAGGTCTAATTTTAGAAAATAAAGAATATGAAACAGCCACGCACTACGGTTCCAAATCTATTAACGTTAAAATCGACTTTTTGAAGATCTTAGACTATTACACGGACAAATGTAGAAACATAATTTCCAATGATGCCATCACTGAAAGGTGGAAAGACACTGCTACCAGATCAGGCTGCAGGCTGCTTTTTCCCTCTTCATGAAAAAACAATTTTAAAAATTTAAGACACTGCTACACATGATTTTAAGCCTTACAGCAAACATTAATTTTCCTTAAAATTTTAGCAGTGAAAACAGATGTTAACAAACGGTCAAGATAATGATTCAAAAACTTAACAATACATTGAAATAGTTAGACCTCTTCAAGCCAAGCTTAAAAAATTTTGAAAAATATGAAAATGCCATATGTTATCAATTACTTGAAAAATTGTATTGGTAAGGAATATCATGTTGCAAATTCATTTTATTAATATATATATAACTAATATATATAATATATAATATAATATATGTATGCAAATTTTCATATATATATATATATATATACA
>JAUZNK010020792.1:0-20866 GCA_035046665.1 Euphysa ruthae
GGTATGTATGTATGTATGTATGTATGTATATATTTATATATATATATTATATATAAATTTATATATATATTATATATAAATTTATATATGTGTATATATATATAGATACATATATAAATTTACTGTACTAGTTTTCAAAAAACTGATATTATTGCTTTCATTTAGAACAGCGCCATTTATTTTATAAATTTATCAATTTAGACCCTTCAAGAAAAAGACTATACTCATTATTTCATTTCATTTTCAGGATTGAGAAGTTATGTCCATTGTGTGCTTAGTAATTACCACTGCATATAGTTGAACTGTACTACACATATTTAAGATTTATATTAATTTACTATGGTGTTTCAGTTAGTTTTCATAGCATTGTTTACATTACAGTACAAGAACTTCTTTGCACTTTACATGAACTTAATGTTCTTATAATATGTTATTTGTATTTTGTTGAAAAAAAATGTGAGTGAATCTCATCTGAAAATGATTTAGTCAGTCATGCCACATCATTGCTGTGTTTATAATTTTAAAGGAAATTATTAAGGCAAACCTTATATAAAATATTCCGAAGACCGTTTGTGATGAGTCAACACTGCCAAATAAAGTCACTAGAAAAGATGAAAGAGCGTTATGTGTGCATTTATCAATTTGAAAGCAACTGGAGAACGGTGCAAGGTGGAGGAAAATGACCAAAAAATCCTGCATCTATACTCCCAGTTTCTCAATTATCTACAAAACAATCAACAACAAAATCTTGAATGATAACAATGACCACCGCTGAAGCTAGAGCAATGAAACTAAGAGCCTTTCAAGACAAAAACGACAAAATTTTCAACCTTTGTTAATGGAATAAAACATCACAAGAATTATACAGTTATTCATTAAGACCATTCGTTTTACCTTTTGCTAACAGATCGTATTTTACAAAGTATCTTACAATTTATTCAGTTTCCTGAAGTGGCTTCTCCATTTGGATTCTTATAACTTTGAACTTGCTACAAAGTGCAGATTCCACATAAACAAGGAGAACTTTTCACTTCAAAAGAACAGACTATTGAGTCACTGGAGTATGATGGAGGAAATTCAATTAAATGATTTGAGCCGACGGACGAAGACTTCATCGTTAAAGTCATATGTCGTTATGATAAAGAGAGTCTCGTTCTTGCAGCAGAACTGTTCAACCTCTCTTCAGTTTTATACAAGATTTTAAGGAACTCTGATGTTGTTGTTTGATTAGGGTGTTGAGGAAATTATTGAAAACTTAAAATCTCTACTTCAAAAACTTTACTGATCAATGACTTCTGAGCATTCTATTTGATTAGGTAAAAATAGCATAAACTATGTGATTTGTTGCATGCTACTGGATATTTACAGAATTCATCAACTGGATCTTTAGAACTTGCAACACATGCACATTCAACACATCCTCCATGGGGACAAATCCAAAGACCGAAGTCTTTGGATTTGTCACCATGGAGGAACCAAATACTTTCTGAGGGTTTTCCTGTTTCTAGTTTACAAAAGATTCTGATGGTGGCTACTTGTACTGTAAGAGATGCTGTTGGGTCACCAGTTTCGTTGATATGAGACAACTGCTCTACCAACCAAGGAGTGTATTCTAAGATGGGTGGTCTTGGAAAGGTTTGTAAGTTTTAGTAATGTATGTTTGTTGTGTTTATGACTACGTCCATTTTTTCAAAAACATTTGTAACAACTGGATAAGTGGGAGTAGAGGAAGGAAATTGAAACTAACAATAAGACATCTGCTTTTGTTCCAACCACCAAGACCAACATTGAAGCAGCAACCTTCTTATTGACTGAAAATAATTTTCAATATGTTCTCCAAGCTATCTTTGCAGATTAACTTAAGAAATTCATTGGCCAAACAAGGCAAAGTGTTGTTGGGAAATTTTACATTGATACAAATGATTTGTTAGCATCAGCAAAAATAACCAATCTGCACAATCTGCTGAAAAACGATCTTCTGCCTGCAGAATCAACATGCTCTTGTGTACAGCTCATTTTGATGAGGACAGTTTAGACATATGTAGTATGAGCACACACTTGTTCAGTTACAGGATTTTATCAAATCTGTTGATCAGAATGATTTGTATATCGAGAAATTTGATTTTCAAAAAGCATGAGAAAGATATGGACACTGAAGATGAAATAACACTCCTTATCTTGAGGGGTCTACGGATTTTATGAATAAAGGAAAAATGTTATGGAACAAGACTGAGGAGTATAATTAAACTTGCGCTAATAAAAAAAATCTGTGAGTCTTCTTATTTCGAAAAATAATTATGATTTTAATCTTAATAATATACCTTGTCAAGACAATACTTGCATATTTACAAATAAAATGGTTGCAAAATGATCTATAAGTTTCTAAACAACTTATGAAGTTTACCTTAAACCATTAACCACTCATGAATAGAGCCCCTGTTATTTCAAAAGTAGTAATGAATAATATAGTTATAATACCTAGAAAAAAAGCTACACTTGTAAAAGATGCACAGTAAAACCTTTTGTAATTTTAATATAAAAAATTTTGCTGTCGATAATTTCATTATTTTAACTAATGACATTTTTACACTTGCAGAAAGTTGTATAGCAGGAAGTTGATGAGATTAATTAATTTAATTTTGTAGGGTTTGATATGAAAAATGTAATAAAAGGTTTTAGGCTGGGCGATGTAAAACTTAAAATCTACGTAAAGACGTAGATTTGTGCTCTCAAATCCAGGTAACAAATTATGGGTCTTCTTAAATTTTTAGGTGAATTTTTATTTCATTAAGATACTAAGTATTAACTTGGTAATGCTTAATAAATTCTGAGCAATTGTTTTTTTTGTTCAGATCAATCTAAAAGTTTCAGAATCAGTGTGAAACCTGCAAAGGATTACCCTGTACAGATTTATTATTTGATGGATATGTCAAAATCTATGGAGGATGATCAGAAGAAACTTAAGACTTTGGGAAGAAAGATCGGTGAGTAATTCACCCTATCAGTTTAAGCAATAAATATTGATTTTTGCAATTATATTGATTTTATTATTATATGAGTACAGTCAGTACATGGGATTGTAAGTTCAACCTTGTTTTTTTGTTTTTTGCTGAAAGTGTTTACCATAAACATTTATGGTTTGTTTTCTCGGCAAACAATTTAAGGGAAACCAGTGAAGACAGGCCTAATCATTTGTGGAAGTGTTGAAGTGAAGTTATTACAGCTAGATGCTTATCTTAATTTCAAGCTAATTATGGTAATGTGGGTACCAAAATTTTTTATGATGGGGTCACACTGTAGGATATTAGCACTCAAGCCATGCTTGAGCTAAGTAAACTGTCTGCACACACCAATTTAATATTAGCCATGTTTCACAGTGAAAATAGAGAGAAAATAAAAATATTTAATTTGGTAACCTAGACAACCTCCTGTCATCTGACTATATAATAAAAATCTTAGTTTATATTTTGTGTAAATTTTTTGAAAACTTGAAAATCCAGAAGTAAGTAACATAAATTTCTTTCTATGTAACGCTGGAACCTAAACTTTGATAAAAGTGTAGAAAAATCCAATTTATGTGATCAGGTTGGTTAACAGAGTAATTGGCTTTTTAGATTCACCACAAAACTGACAAAGCCTATAAAATAATTTATGTGGTTTTTCAGTCATTTACCTCAAGAATAATTAATTTTTTCTAAAATTTGTATAAAGTCATCAAAAAAATAACTGTCGGTTGTTGGTTAAAACCGACATTAGCTGTAAAGTTAAAAGAAAAACAATAGAACGAAATTAAATTTTAAAAAAAGACATGAAGACAAGAGAAAATATGTTTATATACTTACAGTCCAGGTGTTTAAACCCTGCTTAAAGATCAACTGAAATATTGAAACATTTTAAGGCGTTTCTAATAATTTAATAATGTAATAATTTAAGTTGTTTTTATTTTGATAAATCTCATATTTGCTGTCATAAAATAACATATCTTAACTTGCTGTTAATAACATTCCACTTAGCGAATTTTAACATGTTTTCTGAGAATCGAATGTTTAAAAATAATTCGCTACATCTTTTATTTTCAAAGTGTTTGTTATTTTTTAAAAAAAATTTTTATATGATTTTCGAGGAGAGAGAATATATAAATTGATTATATAAAAATAACAAAGTTTTTATAATGAAGTTTCATTCATATCATCTGTTGGTTCTATTATTAAAGAAATAAATTATAATCAAGAAGAAAATTTGCTTTTAATTGATTAGTTATCATTACGTGCATCATTATGTGTGGTTGACAAAACAAGTTTTTATAAAAACTGCCTCGGCAATTTTTTGCTGATGCTATTGATAATTACCTCGGCAATCACGTCAGCAAATGTCAGTTGTCGAGGTGAATTGCGAGGGCTGTAAGTAGATTTAAATCGATTTATTTAAAATAATTGATATTCTTAGCAAAAAATTTTATATTGACATGCTTTATATTGAACTCTATGTGTAACATATTATTATGTCTAATGAAATTTAGTATTTTTTTATTATATTTAATTTTTATTATGTTATTATGTTCATGTAGCTTAAAGAGACATTTACTTTTCTATAAGAAACTGTTTGTTCATGCAAAAGGAAAAAGGTCAGCCGATCAAAATGATCGGCCATTGCATAATCCTGTAAATCATCGCTTCAATTTCACCAATCATTGATCGCTGATCGGCAGTTATTTTGAGCGCTGCAATTGATCACATTTGAATTTAACCAATCAGTGCACAAAACGATAAAAGATTTAAAAATATATGTCTGCTTTCAATTATTTGATTTTAATTCCCGTTGTATATAAATTTAACAAAATATGTCTGCTTTCATTTATTCAATTTGATTCCCGTTGTATTAAAAAATATAGATTTAAAAATATATGTCTTTTTAAATATTCAATTTTAATTCCTATTGTATTAAAGAATAAAGATTTAAAAACATAGATTTATAAATTTATGTTACAGGCAATCTCAGGGATATCAATTTCAGAAATTTTGTCCGTACAGCCCACCCCTGAGTCATCGGGACATAATGCACTAACAGTTTTGGATTTTAAAATATTTGCATAAATATTCTCAAAGTTTGTTCATTAATTTTGTTCAAAGTTAAATGGCATTGTCTGTGCCAAGAGGTCATACTAGAAATGAAAGCTGAAGAAGTGATTTCCTCCAAACCAAACCTGTATATGTGTGGCAAGTTTTAAACAGGTTGAAAGTTAATTGAACAAAGATAACCAGCAAAAAACGAAAAAATTATTAATTTTCTTATAATTCCCATTATAAGTTAAAATTTTATATTGAAAATTTTATATTTTTGAAAGTCCCCATTAAGTTTAAAGACTATCCAAGCTTCATTACAGCATGTGTCTTAAAAAACAATGTTTCGTTCCAGTGTTTTCCAGTATTTTACTGAAGTTTTTTATACTATGCTTAGTATTGTATTATACAAGGTCAGTCATATGTATAATTAGCTAAATTAGATCTACTGTTGAAACAAGTGTAAATATATCTTACATTTATTAGGAAAAATATCCTGTTCAGTATTTTTTTGTGAAAATTAACTGTTGTTTTTGAAAAAATGATTGCAGGAAAACATAAAAACGGTGGGTTACAAGGCTAGCAACATGATAGTATACTTAAAATAATAGTTAATGTTTTTATCGTAGTGCCACACCATTTACCATAAGTTTAGTTGTTAGCAGTGTTGTTTTTTCAATTTTACTTTATGTAAAAGGTATATTTATTCTGAAAACGGGAAATGAATAAAATAAAGGAAAAAGGAAGTAGTGTAAACTTATTTTTACTATGTTTAGCTGCTGAGATAAAATCTATTACAAAGAATTATCAGCTTGGTTTTGGCTCATTTGTAGATAAAACTGTTTCTCCATTCTCACAAATTGAAAAACTGTAAGTGAAATTTTCTTTAATAATAAAAATAATATGAACCAGAGCTATTCAAAACGTGTTTCTATAAAATTAACATGTAGCCCTCTAAGTTGAACTCTTTGTTGACCTAAGTTTGTTTTAGGTTAGCGATATTTTGTCGACCTCACTTTAATATACTTTTGAGTAAAATTCCAGCGGTTGTGCCTATGTTATTTTATTAAAAGGTAGGAGGAGTTAAATTTTTATCTTTTATTTGTCATTTGTATCATGTTTAAAATTTGTTCTCTCATTTTTATTTCTCCTGGACATGATGTCCAAGAGAAAACGATTTGAAACAGACAAACCCTTAATCCTATCAGACAATGACTGTTAATTGACGCTTACTTGCAGACCTAGATATTTTCTTTTGATATAGTGTTAAAAACTTATTAAGATTTTAATGCAAACTTAACAACGAATATAGTGTTTTCTTGACGCTTACCGCGTGTCAGTATTTTTTTATAGTTTTGTAAAGCGTTGTTTGTTTATAATTTTATTTTTTATTTATGGAAAAAAAATCAAAATGAAAATCTCTAATAAAATAAATGTAGCTTTTCATGAACCAAGAAACTTCTGTGGAGGAAACTTTCATAAGGAGAAATGCAACAGATTCTGCTTCCATTATTTTTAATCCTTTAAAAGTTTTTAAGATTTGTATCAGTTTCACAGCATACAGGAGAAACTCGTGAAAAGCTTTTTAGCAAGTTTTAAAATAGCACTGCATGCTTTTTAAGGTGTAAAGCAACTACTTGGGCCTGCTGGTTGCATATAAAGCTACTTTTTTATTTAATGTTTACTTAATTTCTCTCCAGTTATATGTTAGATACCGCTGCATTGTCTTTGATTTGATTGTCACAGTTATGGCTTTGAAAACTAAAGTATTTCAAAGTTAAGCTGCTTCAGATCAATGTGGACTTTGTCACCCCATCTTTTCTGAGGCTGCTGCATGGGTGGTGACCATAAGTTTTGTAGTTAAGAATTTGTTTAGGTCATTTGTTGGAGATAGCTGAAATAACAAATTGTTGATTTTTTTATCTTAAATTTTCTTTAAATTTGCACCACAAACCTGCTGTTGGTGTTCACTCCAGAAGATCAGCTAAACAAGTTTGATTGTTATTTTACTGTTATAATCTAAATTCAAACCCCACTTCTTATGTGCATACATTAAGACATCATTTACAAGCATGCGTTTGCTTCTAGATAGTAATGCTGGTGATAATGAGCACTGGAAGCTAGAAATTGAAGATTTTCCAGACTGAATGATTTTTGCCATTATTGCATCATTCAGTGACTTTATAATATGTTAACAAACAAGAGTTTCATTTTTCTGATATTTCAATGAGGTTGCTCAGAGCTAATTTCACTGCTGCACACTTTCATTCTTCACAAATATCAGTGCAAAAAATAATTAAATTGTTGCCTAAACTTTTTCAAACAAGACAAGGCAGAAGAAATAGTTTTGTTGTTAGATTTGCTGTACAGAATTTAGTTTTAACCATCTTCATTTTTTATTTTCGTGCATTGTTTCAACAATTTATAATTTATTTTTTCAATCAAGCATTTTGTAAAGCTCACCAGAAAACTTTTTTATCAAAGGTTAAAGACTACCAGAATGTTTCTTTGTTACTGAATCACAATTACATTGATTGAGATGTGTTCTGTTACCAAACCTTTAAAGCCATATCAGCTATATATAGAGGGTTATCCTTTGATGATCTGTAGTTTCAAAGGAATGAAAGAAATGTAACAATATTTAAAAAAAGTAACACACAGAGTTTTCACAACCAGTATAAGCTATAGGTATTGGTTTTAAATTTATATATCCAAATCATATAATTACCTTTAGATACAAATAAAATGATGGCATTTGATTAAATTATGATTTCATAAGGTTGGTAAGGGGAGAGATGGATTAATTAAATTACTCCAAGACGCACCATGTAGGCCCTTCTAAAAGTATTGTCTCTGCATTTTGTTAGTTCCCCACGCTAAATATAACATTCTTATTCTCTCTCACCCAAATGGATAAGGGACTTAGTAATTAAAACGAAAGTTATATTATGATGGGTTACCTGTTTTTTTAGATCAGGTTTCATCCACATTATGTAAAATTCCTCCTTCATTTTGGGGGCATTGTTTGAAGGGTCTAAAATAGAGAAGTGATCATTGTTGCAATTTTCCAAACAACTTTTTTTTTTTTTAAGTGTTTACATATTTGACATTTCTTATCAGTCTTACGTCGTCCAATAATCTTGATTGAGAGATACCTTCAATCTCTCAAGTTTGATATAATCTGTGCAAGATTTTCTATAGTCAAATTAATGTCTTCCTCCTAGAAAACAAAATTTTATAAAAATTCAAAATCAGATTTGAGAGCAAATATTAGTCTATTAGTCTATTATTTACCAACATGATTCTTGTATACTTACTATATTTCTTACTATATGACATAACACAGGGAAAATGTTATATTTAACATTATGCTATGTATGATATAAACAAGACTTTTTCTTGATCGCTAGATCCTAAATGGTGTTGTTCTTCAAGGTTTTTTGATTTTGTAATTGATGATGAAATATAAGTTATTTCCTAATTTACACACTTGTGATTTTGAAGATTCATTTTTAAAATTTAGTACACGCCCTTGTGATCTTGATAATGGTGACGCTTGCAGTCCAACATTTGGTTATAAACACAATTTTAACTTTGATATCAATGCAACAAAATTTGAGGTAAATTGTTTCATTTACTGGCATATCTTCAAGTTCTTGAATTTATCATGAGCTTGTAATATGAAATCTTTAAAATTGCAAAAATTAAAAAAAAAAAAAAAAAATTAGTTTATCCCTTTAGCCCATGTTTATTCTTTTAGCCCATGTAAATTTTATGTTTTTTACTGCATTTATCATTATTTGCAATAATGATAAAACCTTACATCAAACGAAATTCAAAAAAAAATTAAGGGTTAGACTTGAAAAAAGCCTGTGTATGAAATATAAAAATTATTAATTACTTTTTTTGACTTTAAAAGATTCCAAAAATATTTTTTGAGGTTTTTAGTTTAATTGCAGAATATAGTTCTAGATACTGGTGCATTTTTTTAATCTTTTGGAAATCATCCGTAAAAGCTTTGTTGCTGGTGAATGTTTTTAATCTTTGGCAAATCATCCGTAAAAGCTTTGTTTTTTTATACTTAAAGCTCTTAATTATAGGAAGCTGTTGCTGCTCAACCAATCTCTGGAAATTTAGACACACCAGAAGGTGGTTTCGATGGATTAATGCAAGTATCTGTATGCGAGTCAGTAAGTATCTAAAACAATTTGAAATTGATATTCAATAACCCGATTTACTAATGTTTTAAAAAATGCTTAACTCTTTGTTAAGCCTTTGCATACCATTCGTGGAAAATATCAGGATTTTGATGTAATATCCCAATCCCGCTCGGAATATTTCAGGTTTCACTTTCAAGACAATTTTCGACTGGTAAATGACTTCTAATAGACTGTAGACCAATTTAGTTTTGCGAATGTTTGTCAGTTCTGTAGATTTAGAACTGTTTTGGTGGTTCAAACAAATTCAAAACATTACAGAAAAATGGCTGTCAGAAAATTGCGATTTTTTTAACCTTGTTTTCATGCGATTTAAATAAAAATGGGAAGAGGATGTCTTTAGTAAATTTTTTAGTGAAGGGAGCAGAGTCAGATTTTTATGTGTTTTCAGAAAATGAGGAATATGAAAACATTGTTTTTTCTTCAGATGATTATGATGTCTATTCTGCTCCAACATCTAAATCATCTAAAGACATCCTTCCTGGTTTTGATATCAGCAAATGGGTAAATGGAGATATTGTCTTACGATCCAACTGAGATAGATTTTTTAGATTTGTTCCTAACTGATGAATTATACCTTTTTGCAATTTGGAACAATAGCACAGCTCAATAACACATTTATTTGTATTCAATTCTTCCAAAAATTATCTTTTTTTTTTTTAAAGATGGCATATGTGTGTGAAAATGGGTGGTTTGGATGACGATTTTTTTTTTTTTTTTTTTTTTTTTTTTTTTTTTTTTTTTTTTTTTTTTTTTGAAGAGACAAAGGTATAAGCTAAAAATGAGTTAATAATTCTTGTAAAATTTGGTCCAAAAATTGAGCCTGTCACTCCCTAATGTAGTTCGTCTTTTAAGAAATGATTATCTAATTATTTCAATGTTTACGACTTTTGCATAAAAAAAAACATGTAACTTGGAGCTGTAACATTAAATTCAATTTTACTTTCATTTACCTACTTAAACATAGAATTTTAAAAATGGCATGTCCCTACTCAGCAGTCAAGTTTAGAATCTCCTGAAAGTCCTACTTGCTTATTTAGCAATTTACAGTATATTTTATATTGTTTATCTAGGAACTTGGATGGAAGGATAAAAATTCAGCTCGTCGTATTGTTATCTTCGTAACAGATGCAAGTCCTCACATTGCTGGAGATGGAAAGGTCTGTAATTTTTGTGTTAAATAAACTGGCCATTATCAAATACATACTTCATTAACAAATGATTGATAGGTTATATAAGTTATCAAATGTTATCTGATATTGTTGATCAGTACTTTGCTCTATCTGTATATAAATATTGTATTTCAGAGGATTTTATTGTGTTCTGGTAGTTTGATTATTGAAATTAATATGTTCAATAAATTTTAAAAGGAATTTCCTACTTTTTAAGGTAATTTTTTAAATGAAAAATTCCATACCTGTCCTTAATTATGATACCTAAATGTACAATCTACAGACACGTGTTTCACTGTTCAACAGCTCATCTGTAGCTTACCATCTATAGTAACAGATTACTTACAAACCTAGTAAATTTTCCAAGACGCATTAATTTTGTTATGTTAAAAGCAAGTATACTGTAATTTCTAGTATCTTGTCATGATAATATAGGTCCTGTGCTCAAACTATACAAAGATAATATGTTTGCATTATGCTATCAGGCACCATGTTATGAGGTCTACATAATGCTTTACCAACCCAAGTGTTAGGGGTATAGTATGCTAAACTACAAACACGTTTTACTGTTCAACAGTATAGCTTGGACAATCGGCAGATTATTTATAAACCTAGTAAATTTAGGGAGACAAATTATTTGTGGTGTTAAAATGTATATATATATATATTTGTTTCTTGTTACTTATTAGATTTCTTCACGCTTATTAACCTTTATCTGGTTTATTAAACAGAAGATTTTACAAATTCATCATTTTTCATTCTTCATATATTCATCATATTTTTTATATATGTTTAGATTGGTGGTATTGTGACTCCTAATGATGGAAAGTGCCATATGAAAAATGAAAAAGATAGTTCATCTATCAAGTTCTATGACATGACAAACTTAATGGTGTGTGTTCCTTTTTGGTCATGTAATATTTGTTACTTTTTTTTTCCTATGAAATAACAGATCTACAATCGAAGAATGCGAAATATAACAGAAAAGTTTAAAAACAAACGACAACAATGCATATTTTGGTATTAGGCAAACCTAACTACCAGTAAAATACATAAATGAATAAAAAAAAAATATAGTCAGCAGAAAAGGAAACAAATTATGAGAAAAACGGTATGTCAAATCTCTTTGATACTCTAAGAAGTGCGAAAGTGGCTTTTAGAAAATATAAATTCTTATTTAGGTTAAATATTTTATTGCCATAAAGTTTTTGATGTATTTAAATATGGTTTGTGTTAAAATAATGGTTGATTAAAGGGCAGTAAGGGTTCTATTTTTAACAGGTATAAATATTTGCAAGTTATTTTTATAAAATCCAGAATATAGAAAATTTTGTTCTTTGCAGAAATTATCTTAAAATATATATGCCCTCAAATTAGTGCTTCTAAGGTATAAACATTCTGCTGGCTTGGATATCTTCGGATGTATTTTAAGATTTTTGTTTATTGCATCTGGGTCAGGTAACAGTGCAGTTGTTTTTTTAGGAATGTACAAAGCTTTTATTTAGTTATGAATTGAGTTTTTCTGGGATTTTTAGAAAAGTTAACAAATGCTATTTTATTTTACTGTGTTAAAATTCTTTATTGCGTTACTGATTTTGGGTATAATTCATAACTAACTTTTTTAGACCTTTCCATTGAATTTCACAGGTTGACTACAATTTTTGTAAAATACTTTAAAAATAGTGATTTTTGCATGATTGCTGTTTTAAAACAACTCTGAATTTGTTAGTGTTATTTTCATTACAAAATTTTTGAATTTTATTGCATTAATGTAGATAAAAAAAAAATTACCTAACTAATTTTGGATATATAAGCATTTGTTTTTATTTCTTAGGATTACCCATCTGTCTCTCAGCTTCGAACCAAATTAAAAGAGAATAAAATAGTACCTATATTGGCTGTCACTCAAGGAGTTTTCCCGGTATATCAAGTAAGTATTGATAAGGTGCCTTAATTCAATGATACTTAAGTAGTTATACACTGAAAAAACTCTATGCAAGCAAAATGCTTATACACCAAAGCATCAAGTAAAATTACTCCAGTGTTGAATATTTGTTCTTAGGGGATCATATTTGGCACTCATTGTTATTAAGACAGTGGTGTGTATTAAGACAGTGGTGTGTATTAACCCTTAGGTGGTGGTGTTAAGATGGTGGTATTTTAAGGCGTATCCAACACAGTCAACTTTTGGAATTATGTATCAAAATGTCATGAATGACATTAATTTTATCATGATCAAATGTGAGTGCTGCATAAAAATATCTGAAAAGTCTGATAGATATTTATTAAAAATCAAATGTGAAAAGGTACATTTCTCCGGTGAAATATAAGTTCAAATTTATCAGTAGAAAGTTATAATGCAATTAAGTCTCAAAGAAATACTAACTCCAATGGAGAGTGTTTATCAATTGAAATAATAAGTAAGTCTGTTTAAAACTATTATAGCATGCTGTTACAGACTGCCAGGAAGTACTGATTTGAATGGTTTTTATAATAGCACGGTGCTATTCCACTGATAAAACGTCCAACAAAAACAACAGCAACACTGATTAAAAATATACTAATGAATTCCTATTTTGACACATCTCTCAAAAAGACATAATAATAAAACCTTCAATCTCTTACTGTTTTTCAGTCTATGTTGCATTTAATGTAGACAAATACAAAAATAACACATAAAAAAAGTTAGAGATTTTTCAAAGACGTTTTGGTAAAGCAGCCAGTGTCCAAAGTTTCAGGGTTGATCAAAGGGAGACTTGGGTGTTCTTGACTGCCGGGCAGGTACCAACAAGACATTTAACATGATTTACATTTTCCATTAAAAAAGTCATTGTTAAAAGTAAGGACATAATATCACCATTGATGACAAAAGATGTCATTAACATTTTAAAACAAAAAAAAAAAACGGATTTCAGAAAGAAAATTTGAAAACTAAAAATTTCTTTGAAAAACTGAAAAAAGGAGAAAACATTCTTACAATCAAACTGAAAAACATAAAAAGGATCCAAAAAATGTGTGAATAATAATGAACATCACTGGAAAATTAAATTTTAAAAATAGGTAATTATAGACATATATCAGCTCTTCCAATATTCTTTAAAATTCTCGAAAGAATTATGATAGAATTTTTTATTTTTTTAAAAGGATTTAAGAAGGGAATAACACTTGGAGTTTTATTAATCTATCAAAAGTATTTGACATCATACCATTTTACTTAAAAAACTTAAATCATATAGGATCTTATATGTGGCTGATGTTGAAAAAATTGCTACTAAAACAGTTTTATTAGGCATTTTTACACAGTTATTTAAACTGGGATGATAGTATGGGCCAGCACTCATAAATCTAAACTAGAAACTCTCTGTTGTCATCAAAAACATGCTGTTTGTTTTATCAATTATCAAAACAACTTCACTTACTCACAACCTCTGTGTAATGAAATTAACGTCCTAAATGTTTATGATCTTAACTTTTTTCAAACTATTACTTTAATGTTCAAATTTATACAACTTATCTCCAAAGAATTTTATATATATTTAAACCATCAAACAAATATTAGTAGAACCACCAATGAATAAAAAGTACAAAAAATTTGCTCTTACATTTTTTGGCCGTCATCTGTGGAACAAAATTATTCTTATCAACTGGAATCTCTCTGAAATAAAGAATAAGAAGCTAAAATCATATATATTTTCTTCTGGTGATTTTAAAATGTTCTTTTAAAATCTTTCTTTGTATTGGTATACACAGAACATAATTCAAAAACAAAATCAGGCAGAAAATTGGTTCTTGATGATAAGACCCAAATTGTTTTTTATGAGGTTTCCATGCTTTAACTGAAATTATAAAAAGTCACTTAACTAAGAACAGTTTTTAAAGTTTATTCTTGGATGTGCTTTTTGAATGAAAATTTGTAAAGTTTATATATACACTTAAATTTTTTCTGTAGCAGAAAAGATAAAATTAATCAATAAATAGTTCTTTGCATGAAATTTTCTTGAGTTAATGATTTTTCCTGATATCTCATACTTTTTTATTTGTTGTTTTGATTTTATTAGAAACTTTCTGAACAATGGAAGGATACCGGATGTTCTATAGGAAAATTAGAAGCAGATTCTTCTAACATTGTAGACTTGATCAAGGACAGTTATGCTGTAAGTATTTTCTGGTATTTTTGGCCAACGATATTATATTAACAACTGTATGGAAACTCTGGCGCTACTCTATTACATATATAAGTTATATTCACCTTTAAAGCAATGGTTAATTTACTCAAAAATTAATGCATTTCAACAAACGATGCCAGTGCCATGTTATAAAAATTTCATATAAAATTTCAAAGAACCGCTCGATGCAAACTGTTTTTAACTCTATTGGAAAAAATACTTATAAAATTTCAAGCTATTCAGTTAAACTTATTCAAAAAGAATTTTAATTAAACTAGAATTTATATATCTCAAAATTGTTAGTGGAATTAATAAGACATTGAGATACTCCTAATTAACTTAACGTGTTTGTTTTTTGACTGAGTAAATATTTAACTTCGGATAAATCTAATAAAATATTACTATAACAGCAACTAAATCTAAACTTTAGAAATCCACCTTTAAAGTTGCTGTTCTAATCAAGGTCAAAACACTATTTCTTGTATGGATCCCTAAATATGGAAAATTTTATTTATATTAAATAAATATATTATATATTTGAACAGACCACCCCCTAACCATCGAGGAACCACGATGAAAGTAAAATTTTGGCTTTTCTTTTGCTTATCCCTGCTTTCAATACAGGCCCCGTTTTTTACAATATTGTATTTTATTTAAATTTTTAACATTTATTTTGTTATGTCTTTATCGATAGTGAATATATACTTACTTACTTATTCTTCATATTAGTATTTTTGACCCCATGTCTCGAAATCTCTGGGTTTACTTCCAGTGGGAAATAACCATGCCTCATGGCCAGGTTGGAGTCTTCAGCTTTGGTTGGCAACCTTCCTAGTGATAGTGTTACGATAAAAATACCTAGTTCTTTGATCTGTAAAACGGGGTGGACGGCATAAAGGGCATGCAGTCTGTTAAAGTCATTTTTTTTACAATGATCAAACTAACAAATCTATTTGAATAAAATCATTCAAATACAATATATATGGTAGCTTACGTTTTAAATAACTGACATCAAAATGAGATAACTAAAAAGTCAAATAATTCAAACAAGATGAATTTTCCTAACTTTATCAGTTGCAAATAGTAAATCAGGTATTTACCGGTTCAAAATTGATTAAAGACACAAAGTAATCAATGTCCAAATAAAATGTCTTTAACTAAAAATAATGAGTAGTGTTTTTAAAAGCTTTGTACACTGACCTTTTACATTGTGTAACGATGGAGAGAAGATTTTAAATGTCTTACGAGTGTGTCTGTACAAAACTGCTATAATAGACTAGGGCTCCAGAAACAGCTCAATCATAAAGATTTAGTAGTTTTCTTTATCAAAAGTTGTTGTTTGAAAAAATTCAGTAATTAACTTATTATTGGCTTACCATGGAATGAAGTATTTTTTATGTGGTCATTTTCTTTTTTTCTTCAACAAGAGCTGTAATTATTTGCTTAGTCAAAATTAATAGTTTACATTTACATAGGTTAAAATGTTTTTATATTTCTTTATTATACATAAATAAATTTTCAAATAGTAATCTCCCATTCATAGTCAACCACAGCACAGGCCATGTGAGATAGTAATCAAAAACTGCTGCATTTTGATTGACTTTTTGCTAATTTCTGAAAAAATATTTTATTTTATTAAATTGATAACAACCGTTGAAGTTAACCACTTCTTGGAAATTTAACACTAAGTTAGAAAAATTAAACCTTTATAAAGAACATTTTTCACCATTTTAGTTCTTAATCTATTTATTTGCAGGGGTTGAAATAACTGTCGGTTACCGGTTTCCACCGACCACTATAACTTCACCAATCGTTTGTTGAATATTCAAGAAAAAAAAATATCATAGAATATATTTCTTTCTAAGAAATTTTTCCTGTTTATGCCAAATGTTTCTGCATATTTGACTGTTTCAATTTTTGTTGGAACTTCTTTCAAAGTATTATACGCATATAATGTGTTATAATAAAAAGACATAAATAAATAATCAGTCTCTGTTGCGAAGCAGATGTTTTCATGAAACGTATCAAAATATGCATTTGTAGTTTTTCTTAATCTGCTTCAAAGTCAAGTGAGACAATGGTTAAACAGGTTAATTTTTATTTTTCTACGTAGGTAATATTATAATATAAATAAAATTACATCAAATTATTAGTAAAAACTGCTTTTTGGCATATATATAAAGTAGCTTTATATAGATATTAGTTTAAAAGGAGTTAAAAGACATATTTGTTTTTCCCAGATACCACTTAGTTAAATTTTTATACAGAGCTCAATTTTAACCCACACTCTACTGTGCAAAGAATATGGAAAACGATGCTCTTCAAATAATTGTAATTGTCTTATAGGAACGTTCGTTTTCAACTTTATTTAATTATAGTAAATAGAAGAATAATCTTAAATTATGACGTTAATTCAACAGCTTAAGAAAGATATCAAGTCAAGAATATAAAGGTTTATTCAAAGCGTCCATTAGATAAGTTAATTATAAGTTGGAAGAAACAATTTTCTTGGTTAAGTTTGATTGAAAGGGTCAAAATGATGTGTGCAATTTGCATATCGCAATCAGAAAAAATTTCTCATGAAAAATGCTAGCTTATCGTTTAAAAAAGCAGTACTAATTTTTGAGTTTCCACCTTAAAACACTCCAAATCTGAGTGACATATCAGAGCACTTTGGGAACAAGAGTACCAAGAAGCTACAAAAAGCAGGAGAATTTCTTGCACCATGTATTGTTTCGTAAGTAGGCCCATCAGGATCCGGAATAAAAGAAGGCTTGAAACAAATGGGGCAGAATGAAGGAAAAGCTATAGGAAAACTTTTTGAACTCGCATATATTGAAATCAAAGGACACTTGTTCACTGATTTTAAAAACCATATTACTTTAGAAAAATTACATGCTGTCAACTTTCAAGTAGGCTCTTATGAAAATGAATGCGCCTGCAAGGATTTTGTTTTTGCAATACCAGAATACTTTTTTTGACAACAATGTTTGAAGTAAACTTTAAAGCGTAAACCTTATTTCTATTCTTTGTGATCCATAAAACATGGATTAGAGTGTTACAGAGCAAGAAGTTCTATATTTGATATTTTCTGACCCTGATACAGGTAAACCATGAATGTGTTTTTTTGAAGTGGTTGTTCCTCCATAAAGCCAAGATGCGCAAGGGATTAAAGACACAATTACAAATACTTTTAAAAAGCATATCCTTGAATATCTCCTTGAGAAACTATTATTTTTGTCATCAGATGGGGCTTCTTTTAATTGTGGCAGAAAGGTTGGTCATATTAAAAAAATTTCAGGAAGATAACGAATGGGTGTCCTTTGTATAGTGAAGATAGTTTGAGACACATTATTTATATGGTAATTTTCTCAAGAAATTTCATGAGCTTAAAAAATTATACACAATACTGAAAGATCAATACGAAATAATTGGCGCTGGCATTAAACCTTTGAAGTTATACGGTATACGGTGGTTGGTTTGACCATAAAATCAGGGCTATGGAAAGGCTACTTGAAAAATTTGGTTTATTTTTCGAGCATTTACAAAACCTAATGGAAACTACAAAAGTGAGTATCAATAAAACTCTGCTTAAAGTCGATTTTGATAAGCTCACTAAAGTTTTAATGAAATAATGCTCTTTTTAGTGATATTTTAGCTGAAGCAAAAAAGTTAAATAAACTTTTAAAAAAATTTTTTGATAATCCAGATTATTTTTTCAGCTACCATCCTTAAAATACGTAATAGAAGTTGAATCTAACGAAGTTCAAGACGGTGAATCAATTTATCAGGGATAAAGAATTGATTACTATATGAGGGAAAAACCTTTATCAGAAACAATATAAAGACCTTGGTTGAAAATATCAGTTATATTGATCAGTGCTATAGTAATCTTTGGGCTAAGGATGCAAAGCTGCTGTTAACGTTGAATTGAATACAGGTGACCATATCATATCATATATGATGGTTGTCGAGTTCTAGACGTAACATTTGACCAGCTGTTACCGAATTATCAAATATCGAATATGATTTCTCCCTTCAATTACCTGCCGTAAAATCAGTTCATAATGAATATTCTGCAATGAAAATTTTCAACACAATAACGTTGGATGTGGATGTAGAAAATGGTTTCATTGGTATGGTTGAATATGCTTCCCGTTACTTTGATACATCTAAGGCAAGTCCTGTAAAGTTTTGGAGTGAAATTTTAAACCCTAATGAAGATAAAGAATTATAGAGATGCGTTATTAATTATAAAACTTTTTACTTGTGCACCATACTCAAGTGCCACTCTAGAACATTTATTTAGCCATATGAACTTAATCTAATCTGGTATAAGAAGTGCCTTGACAAATGATAATCTAAACGCAGCATTCGTTTGAATAATTATTTGTTGGTTGAGTTTCATACCACTTATGTAAAAAGGTGTGTTGACTCTGATATGCTTCAAAAAATTGCCGTCTAAACCAAAGAAAATGGAAATTACATGAAATACGAAATGACGGTAGAAAACAGAGAAAACATTTTGATATTTATGAAATTTCTACAGATTCTAAAAGTTTGTCAGATTCTCATAGCAAATAAAAAAAAAACAATCATTATGATTAGGCCTTTCTTTCATTTAAAAGAGCTTTGCGAATTGGCAAGGCACTCGAGTCAAGCATTAAATTTTTTATTTATTTTTTAAATATTAAAAACATTTTGTGCGTTTGAATGACTCATGAGGCGAATTAAGAGATCATGATAATTTTTTTACTTTTGTTGTGATCTCGAAATATAAAATTTTAAAAAAATGCGATGTAATCTGCCATGATTGCATATTTTCAGCGTTAATAAACTATGAATAAAGTGTGTGGATATTATATCAATAACTTGATAGTCGAGTAAGAAATATTTATGAAATTAAATTTATTGTTTGCTTATGATAAATTTTTTACATTGCATTTTGGTAAATTCTTGTTAAAAATGAAATTTAAAAAAAAACTGTTATTAAGAGGAAAAAAAGTGTCTTATTCAGAAATCTATGCTTTCCTCCCAATAAAAAATTATCTTTTTCACATAAAATTTATATCCATGCAAGTGCATTTTGCTCAAAAGTATAAATAAAAACATTACCAAATGCCGACCATACTTCAAAGGATCGAAGATATTTAGCATATACAAATAAATTTTTTTTTAATACATTGAAGAGCTTAAATAAGGCGCTCAAATTATGATATACTAATCTTTTGTTCAGTTCCTAGCAACTAAAATACAACAATTTTTTTGAATAACGTCATAAGCTGCATTGTGTTGCTGTACTACCATATTACAAAATAATCATTTTTGATATTTATTGTGCATATGAAAATGCGTGGAAAGCGCTATCTTATGTAGTGTAGCAAGCACTACACACAAGGGTGATTTTTGTATGCACAATATTATAAATAGCTGACTGTTTTGTATTGTTGCTGATGTAAAATGTGGGTTTTTGGAAGCCAGAAAATAGATAAAATGAAGGATTTAAACACCCTGTAGCAGGCAATCTAAGGAATATCAATCAATTGCAAAAATTTCTCTGTACAGCCCAACCATGGTGGGCTGTTGTACTGGGAATGGGGGTAGTTAGAGGGAAGGAAGTAAGGGAAGGAGAAGGAAGGGAGAAAGAGGGAGGGAAATGTATGAAATAACTGATCAAAATTAGGATCTTAAATTGATAATTTATATTTTTTAGGCTATTGCTACTACAGTTCGATTATCTGACGACTCATCTTCCAACATCCAAGTGCGTTACAGAGCATCGTGTTCTGCTGAAGCTACAAATGAATGTCAAGGGGTTGAAATTGAAGAAAAAGTTGATTTTGACGTAACTTTATCTGCTCTTGATTGTCCTGCTAATAAAGATAAAAATGAAAAGTAAGAAAATCGTTTCACAAGTTATCTTCCTTTTATATTATTTTACTTTTATAAAGTTATATTAGATGCTTTCATCCGAAAAAATTCAGTTAAATAAGGCTATAGCAAGGCTGCATGCCGTCAATGTACACAATTTATTATTGATTCAGGCTTACTGTCAATGTAAATAATTTATTTCAAAAATATTTGTGTTTGTCAACTCAGGCATTAATAATTAAAAAGATATAAAGCGCATGTCATGAGTTATAAAATTTTATTGAGCGAGGTTTCAGGAGTCAGGCTGCTCCTATCATCAGGCTAGTTACAATTAAAAATTTTAAGGTTTTTATAGGAATAGCGTAGGCTCGAAATCAAGT
>JAUZNK010020803.1:0-20863 GCA_035046665.1 Euphysa ruthae
TCATGAAATTTTAGACATTTAATTCTTAAAAGTTTTCATTCTCAAACAATGTTACAATCATGTTATAAAGTGGAATGTTCATTGAAATCTAAAATGGCCCTGATGATTTTTCAAATTATACCAGTTCGAATTGCATGAATAAAACTGTGTCAGAGAGTTTTTCATTATTGAAAAAACAAATTAATATTGAACATTAAATATATTAGAATAATATTTGGCAAAACTAGCATAAAAATTATTATAAATATCATGATTTTTAATAATTTCTTTTCAAAAAATATTTGAGATGACTTTTTGACTGGGATCCCTGCATTAAATAATGGCTGATTTACAGTCGGCGATTCTCAAAATCTGCCTAAGAAAACAGCGAGACTTTAAGTCAAAGTATATTGACCGATTTAATCAATTTTAAAGTTTTAGCGTCCTTTTATCTAAAAAAATTGCTAATAACGTAATAAGTCGTCCAATCATATATTTTAGGAAAATATGGTTGCTAAAAGCGAAAATATTGAAATATCTTGTGAAGTTGATCATGCTCAAGAAAATGGTGTCGATCACAACAACCAAATTAACCGTAAAGTGCGCCCTACACCTGAGTCTGTAGCCATGGATAGAGGAGTACAAAATATTGCAAGAAAAGCTCATAAAAATAGCAAAGGGGATGATAAAAAACTTGGTATTATTTTTGATTTAGTTTTTGAATAATTTATTTTGTGGTATTCAAAATAATAAAGGGTTTTTCTCACACTCAACATTTAGATGTATCGTAGATACTTTACGATAACTTTATTTGTTTGGAAATTTTTTTACTTGAGAGCTTCCGTTAATGCATATAGGCATTTCCAAAGTGTTCAAGCTTGGTGTGTTGGGTATGGGTGTTATCCTGCTTAAATTTATGTGTATCTGTTTCTTTCTATACTTACTATAAATTTTGGCAAAAAAAAAATAAAGTAATTTTTGCTTTCTATTATTTTAGTTGATCTTCTTGTCCATGTATTTGATAGTCTAGACACACCAGAAAAGAAAATGGAGGCCTTAGCACGTAAATATGTTCAGCTGGTAAGTATATTAAAATAGTTGTTATAGGAACAGCAATGAGTCAAGGAAAATCTTACATTTGTAATAATTTCTAAAGTTATTCAATAAATCTTTTAAATATTTTATATTAATTAAAAGAATATATGAAATTGTTTCATTTAGATCAAAGTATATACCATAAAATTTAGTTTCCTAGTAAGGACTCAAATATTTGTAGTTTTAGCAATAGTCTCCAAGGTAAAAGATGTAAATTTTATATATTTGTTGAATTTTTAGTCTAACTGGGCAAAACTTTCTAGATTTGGACTCTGTTTTATAGCTAGATCCAGTTATTTCTCAGTGTTCCAAATGATTTTCTGTAATTTTAGAAAAGTTTAATCTTTTGAATACTTTTAATATCCAATTTTCTTCATTATAGAATGAATAATTTCCTCTATTTTTACTTTCTAAATAAACCTAATTATCTCACGTTAGGCTGCGGATCAAAAAACTACAGAGGCTAAAATGGAAGAATATGAAAATAAACATCTAAAAGTAAGTTTTTTCATTGTATTATTTAGTGGAAGATATTTCAATAGTGTTCAATCTCTTTTTCTCATGTTTTTGTGTGTAATGTATAACAGGACCACAATGGAAATATTGTTGTGAAGACAATTTTTGTGCCTATTCTTGCCATCATTTGTTTTTTTATCTGAATGTTTTGGTGTCCTTGTTGTTTTTTAATGTAATAATAAAATATTTGCATTTAAACCTATTAGATAATTATTATTAACACCCTAACCACTTTTTCTTTAAAATATGGATAAAGGCAGAAAATGAGTTTAACTTTATAATTATGCATATATAATGTGTATCCAAGGCTGCAACAAAAAACAGTTAAACCAAAAATATTAAAAATCTGCAGAATTTCAGTACTTTCGTAATATTATATTTAAAGTTACATTTGCTGTTGTTTTTAACTCCAATCAGGGATTTTCTTTTAGCATATTCCCTAACATTGAACTGTTCAAAAATAATATTTTGACAACATTAATTTGCAAACATCTCCAAACTGTTTGCGAATCACTTAGTTCGATCCCTGCCTAATCTTCAGGACCGAAAGCATAGTAATTTTAGACCTACGGGGAACATTTTTGAAACTCATAAAAACGCTTTGTTAATTTTTTTCAATTTTGCATTAAATCAAAAAGTTACGAAGGGCATCTCACCAGCAGCCAAAACACAAGCGATTTTATATGGTACTTGCTGAAAATTCTTGTTCCTCAAATCTAGGTCGCGAAATTAGGTCTTTCTTAGCTTTTTAATTTATTTGAAATCCTTTTAATACTTGTTATTTGAAAGGTTTGAAAATTACAGTTTGATTTTTTTTTTTAAGGTTTATTTTATGGACATCAATTACCATAAACAATTTTTGGATAAAACTTACCCAAAATTTTGCAGTTTCATGCTTCAATTACGCTGAAATTTTGTTCAGTTTTTCTTTTATTTCTGTGAGTCCATTCACCACAATAAATTGTTTATTGATTTTATTAGGCCTGTAGGCTATTGAAAAATAATATTTACTTTTTCTTTTTTTTTTTTTTTTTTGAGAAGTTACATTCGGGTTCCGCCAAAATTTGATATAAAAATGTCAGTTATTTTGTATATTAACTCTGTTGTTCGTGGGCATGTCGGTTATTTTGAATATTAACCCTGTTGATTGTGGTCATGTCGGTTATTTTGAATATTAACCCTGTTGATTGTGGACATGTCAGTTATTTTGAATATTAACCCTGTTGATTGTGGGCATGTCGGTTATTTTGAATATTAACCTTGTTGATTGTGGACATGTCGGTTATTTTGAATATTAACCCTGTTGATTGTGGACATGTCAGTTATTTTGAATATTAACCCTGTTGATTGTGGGCATGTCGGTTATTTTGAATATTAACCTTGTTGATTGTGGACATGTCGGTTGTTTTCAATATTAACCCTGTTGATTGTTGGCATGTCGGTTATTTTGAATATTTTTTTAAGCGGAGTATGCAAGCCCTATATTTGGTCGATTTTATTATTTTTTTTCAAGAAGTTATATCCTTATTTTATCAAATTATGTGAGAAGATATTTGACATTTTAAATAAATTTGATTTAAATTGTATTGAACCACTAGTCTAAGCCTCTAAATGGCTAAAGTTTTGTGTAAAATTACATAGTTTCAAACTTTTAAAATTTTACAATTGTAAAAATTGTTAGAAAATTTTATATCCTGAGGACATGTTGAATGTCAGCATTTAACTGATTATCAAAAAAGTATTCTTGTCAGAATTTGTGTCTGTTTAAAAAATTTTTTTTTAATTATGAAAACTCCAAAAAGTTTCTGAATGAGTAATTTTTCCTTTAATCCTTGTAATTTACTACAATGCGTTTATTATCAACAATCCACAATTTTATTTTACTGTTTGGTTGATTTAATTATTGTTGGTATATTTAGGTTAGCAAGGAGCGTGATCATTTACAAGCAGATTATAACAAGCTAATGATAGCAAAAGGAAAGCTGGAAAGCCTGTGTCGAGAGTTACAAAAACATAATAAGCAAATAAAAGAAGAAACCCAGAGAAGGGCAGAAGAAGAGGAGAGGAAGCGCAAGGAGCTATCTCAAAAATTTCAATTGACCATAAGTGATATAACATCACAGATGGCTGATAATCATAAACGTAATCAACAATTGAAGCAAGATAATAATGAGTTAGTTTTAATATTATTTTTTTTTGCTTTAAATTTTTTTTATGTATATTATTATTTTGTTTGCTTCAAGGCTCCAAAAAGTTGTATGTGTATTTTCAATGTTAGATTTTTGAAAATCATGTTTTTCTTGAATATCTATGAAATATTTTAGCTCAACAAATTTATGAATATTGATGAAAGTTTATGAGAAAATATTTACTCTACTTAAATAAATAATTTTTTTGTTGTTTCGAAAAATCTTGATTGGTTTTAAAGTTATTGGGATTTTTTAAAGGTACTGTTCTTATGTACAAAAAATATGATTTAACTGTGAGGCGTTCTCTCATTTCAAGAGTTATGTAATAAGTACTGTCATAAACTTGATCTTTGTGTTCGGTAAACAGTCTTTATTTTTAAGTAATTCAGATAAGAAAAACACTGTCTTTTAACTATCCAATTTCTTTGTCATATCTATAATTTCATTTCTATTCCTGAGAAACCAGCTTGATAGTTTAGATTTTGTTCAGTAATTTGATACATAAATTCAAAATTTTGAACAATAATAATCAGCGAAGACAATGAGGAACATTTTCACTGAAAAGAAAATAAACTTGTCTGACTTTGTCAGCATATGTGCATTTAAATTATTATTTGACAATCATTTCACTAACATATTTTGATTAAACAAATGAATGATGAAATTCTGGTTTTAAGTTAAATAACATTTTATAATGATTTATAATAAGGAATTTTATAATAAGAAGTAATAATAAATAATGAATTATATTGATTCTAAATGCATTTTAATTGTAAATCATCTTCATTGAATGTTATTAGCTGAAGATCAATTTTAATTGATTCATTGAAGCATGTTAACGAAATGATTGTCTATTAACTATTGTATACATTGGATTACACATGTTAATTCAGTTTGAATGACTTTTTCAATACATATATTCAGCAAGTATTTTCATATATGTTGTGTATGTTATTTTAGTCTTGCTCAAAAGTTGAAAGGTCTTGTGGAACAATATGAAGTACGAGAGCAGGTGAGTTTAGCATACTAGTGTTTTATGATCCTTTTTTACAGACTTTTTCATGCGTGCATACTGAAATTAAAACTAAGCTTGAAATTTTTATAGTAAAACTGCATTAATAAAAGTATATTTGAGAAGAAAAAATTGCAAGCAATATGTTGAAAATAATGGATTACAAAATCATGAATTACAATTGAGAAAAATAGTTATTAATGCTTCAGCAGATTTTATAAAGGGTGAAAGTGCAAAAAAAAAAAAAATTGTCCGAGATTTTATCCAGTCCTTTTCTTTTTCTCTGTCAAGGGTTTTGATAAATGCTTTAATGTTTGTTTAAAAATTAATAACAATAAATTACACTATTTAGCAGAAAGTTGGACTGCTGAATCTAAACTTGCTCACCTTTATACATAATAAGATGGATAAAAAAGGGATAAAATGTCATCATATTAAAATTTTGCGATCATTTTCTTTCAGCATATAGAAAAAGTTTTAAAAGCAAAGCAATTGGAATTGCAATTATGTGATGCTAAACTCCAGCAACAAAATTTAGTCGTCCAAGAAGAAATGGAGACACACCTTAAGGAGAAACATTGTGTAAGTGAATCTTTATAAGATTCTCTGTTGTTCGATAGATCAAAAACTACATATTTTTGTATTGTTGATATTTTCTTTTCATAAAGTTATTGT
Source organism: Euphysa ruthae (assembly GCA_035046665.1). NCBI lineage: Eukaryota > Metazoa > Cnidaria > Hydrozoa > Anthoathecata > Corymorphidae > Euphysa > Euphysa ruthae. The sequence continues at coordinate 5,467 of JAUZNK010020803.1, forward strand.
TTTTGTTACTGAAACTCGAAACCTGCTGATGATTTTGCCAAATGATAAGAATTGTTCGAAAGAATTTCACGCTTTTTAATAAACGCAAATTATTTTATAGTGCTCGTTTCCTTATACAGCATATCAAAATTGATTTTATCAGTTAGATAATTGGAAAGTATTATTTTGTGCTCTTATTCAGCTTCTGATATTATTTTGTTTTTGATTTGTGACTTTCACTATACCTCCGACTTTATTTTCTTATGATTATATGGTATATAATAATTGCAGCGCTCCAAAAAAGTCGTAAGATACCAACATTATTTTACGCATTATACCTTGATTCCCTGGAAAATAAATTATATATATATATATATATATATATATGATTTCTTTTCTTGCAAATATATTTGACTAGACCAGCCAGGAGCAGTTTTTCGATTAGAATATAGCAATTCAGTCTTATAATATAGTATAATATCCCATTCAGCTTCTGTCTAATAAGGTCAATTTACATTAGTTTATAATTTTATAGAGGCAATTAGTCACCCTTAATGTATTCGTAAAGATAATTTTTTGTTATACTATATTAAAAAAACTTTAGTTTTGTGACCTTTTCCAATTTTAATTTTTGCTCTAGGTCTTAGAGGAATCATTGAACTATAAAAAGAAATGTGAAGAACTTCTTCAACAAGAAGCAGAACTAAGAGCTCAGGTAATTCTTTCATTCTTCTAGGTTTTGTATAAAGAAATTTTTAGTGTGTGAAATTAATGCACAAATTTTAATAACCAACATTTTCATCGTAAGATACAAACTTTTTTTTTTCAAAGATTTTAAAAACATTAATTTTAATTAAATACATTTGCATCTTTTATTTTCGTGTCTAAATTTCTTAGCGGATGTACAGAGGTTTTAGCTTAGGCATGCAACTGTTGATTATAGCTGATGATATACTTAAGAAATTACTGTTTATTTGTTGTCTACCAATTAGAAGGTAAGGAGATTTGTGTCAAGATAAAAAGAGATAAGAATGTTTGTAAAATGGCAACTGTGTATTAAACTGAAATCTCCACTGCTTAGTTTGATTTTGGCAAGTTTATATACTAATTATTAAAAGTGAATAACTCGCATTTTTCTAAGTATAAAAGTAAATATATATATATAAATTTTTGCAGGTAACGTTTTTTGGAATGAGGATTTTGAAATTATATCTTTTTTTACAAAATCGTTGAAAAACACCAAAAAATGACAAAATAAGTATGCCTAAGTTATTTCTGGGGTTAATTATTATTAATCATTAGAACCATACTTTTGGTAACTTTAATATTATTAATTTGCTACCAATGCTCAGGTGTCAGGTGTCTTTAAATATCACCTGCCAATGTATAACCTGTGGAAAAAGACAAAATGGCGTGATTTTTATTTATTTTATTACTATTTTTATTACTTTAGTTGGCTCTCTATACTGAGAAATTCGAAGAATTTCAAAGTACACTTACAAAGAGTAACGAAGTTTTTGCAACATTTAAAAAGGATATGGATACGGTGAGTTTGAATTATCTTTTGTCCATTTGTTTTATTAAAAACTTTTTTTAAAACCGCTTTTTAGATTTTCATGAAATTTAGTGACTTGATTCTTGACTATGTTTATACTTTTCTTTTAATAGAATTAAGTTCAAAATTCTCCATCAGTTTTAAATATACTAAAAAGAGTTTAAAATAATCATACCTGCCATAAAAATGAAGTTAAAATACTTTCCTAGAAATTATTAAACAATAATTAAATCAGCGACATTGAAAAAACTTGAGCCAACACTTTTTTATTCTTTTAATAACTTATATTTTTTTTCTGTTAGATGACAAAAACAATTCGTAAGCTTGAAAAAGAATCTTTAATGTGGAAACACCGTTGGGAGAATACTAACCACTCACTGTTACAGATGGTAGAGGAGGTATATATATTTTGCGATATGATTTCAATGTCATTGTTTTCTAAAATTTTGCATAGTGTAAACGCCCTAAGAAAAGGAAACTATCAGTTTTAGATTTTTGAAAATATTTTCTCTTTTCCTTTTCAGACCTAAGCCTGAAAAGTTATACTTGTCTTGGAGTTAAATTTTCCATCTGTTCATTTTTAAAGTTTTCTGATAGAGCCTAGACGTTTTAAATTCACTGATTTGTGGCTGTTCATCCATCTGTCTATAAATTTTTTTTTCTGAGATTTCATGTGAATTCATTATGCCATAAGGGTAGAGGGAAGCTGTAGACTTTAGAAAGAGATCGCTTTTTGGATAATGAATTTAAATATGATAGTTTTAATAAATATCGATTTTAAATTTTTTCGAAACCTGCTAATTATTTATTTCATTGATTTTAAATTTTTTTAGATTTTCAAATTAGAGGTATATCTACTCATATACCTATTTATAAAAACTCTTTCTTTGCCCAAATATAGTTGTTACTCTCTAAAAATGGCTCCTTTTATGGGATATATTTTCTCTTACATAATTCTTTTTTGAGGGACTGGTCTCAAAAAATGACTATTGAGTGATATTTTTATCAAGAGTTGATAACTTTTGATAACTTCAGCATGTCATCCATCTTGAACAAATGTGTGTGCTAGATTTGCAGATGATCAAAGTAGAGATGACCCAAAGCAAATAGTTTTTTAGAATAGCTAAATCTACGGAAAGGAACAGGAATTGTTGTGAGTAAAAAATTAAAAATTCTGGGATTTTGGCATTTAGTTAGGAAGATAAGAAAACAGTCTAGAATAATGACTGTGTTTCTTGTTTATGGAACTCTCTGCCTTCTGACTCCTTTCCTTAAAATTAGGATCACCAAACCTTTAAGTCTAATGTCAACCAATATCTTTCTCAGCTTGTGTAAAGACTGCTTTATCTTTTTCTCAGGTTTACCTTTCAGCCTTGTAGTGGCTTTCAGCCTTGTTTAACATGGAAGTTAAACCGCAGCTAATGATGGTGAAGGAACCTAAATAAAGTTTCTTCTTATTTGATTTAGCTGTTTCTCTGTTGCCAAAAATTTTTTATTTCTAAAATTGCATCAAGCTCTAGAGCCAATGGTTCGAATTAAATCTTAAAATCTGTAGATTTGTTTTTCTTTTTTTTCTTTTTAAAGCTTTCTGGGAAGTTCCCACTACAGTTTGAAGAATTTATTAATCATAAAACTCTTGTATTTTGGTTCTATGTTTAATTGAGGTAAACTGTACTTAGTCAAACTAAAAATACCTTTAAAATTATAAAGCATGAGGGCTGGTGAAAATTATCAAGGATCCTTAAAATTATTAAAATGCTGGTGCTCTTGTATCATTTCCTTAATTTAATGAAGCATGTGACAAAGCCGCTTACTAAGCAGTACACAAGCTAGTGGAATATTGAAAACGTTATCGCTTATGATAAATGTTATCAGCAAAAGCAACTATTATATCCAGATAGTGCATACTTTTTCTTTCCGGGTTTTTTTTTTTTTTTTTTTTTTTATTTTTTTTTTTTACAGATGTTTTCCCTATTAATTATACTTGCACATTTATCCTTATTTCGCAGTTTTCAATTCAGGTTTCAGTAAAACAAAGAAACAAAACAAGTCTCTAAATCCGTGAGACGTAGTTTAATTCAATCAGTGCTTGTTATTAATTTCCTACTATTAGGAGTATATATACCTGGGAGTTTTTTTGCCATGGTATCAGGGAAATCTCAGGTTCACGTCTTCACTTAAGTTATGTTTTATTTCTAATAATTATGTGCTGGTGTTTAGTTTAATAATTCTTAAAGAATTTTCATGAAAAAAAAAAACGTAACCTTTTCTCTGAAATTTCAGTGTAACGACATAAATGAAAAAAAGGGAGGATTTAAGTTTATTTTTTTTAATCGCCTTTCTGTTACAAGACCCGAATTTGCCTAAAAGTGTTTATTTTAAGTTCTAAAAATCCATTCATTTTTTTTTTGAAATCTTGCATACAATTAAAGGGTAGAAGGAATCGTTTCACACCTATGGCCACCTGTCAATAATAATTATTATTCTAAGTAATGTTGCGATTTTTAAAAGCTTTGTTTGGATTTTTCTGAAAATTAGAGAAGTCTTAGAATATTTATTTTTCATATTTTTGGTATTTCCGATTTGAGATTTTTATAGTTGTACCCAGACTTTGTATTTTCTGATTTTCTCCAATTTGGACGAAATTTATTACGATGGTATAAAATATTCTGTTTATATTATGTTTGCCAGTTTGAAAATATTGTTGGGCCTTGTGGCACTAAATGACTCAAATTTAGTCGAAAAATGAGATTTTTCTTTTTCTCAAGAATGTTCCAATTGAGCCGAAATTTTTGTGATTTAAAAAAATATTATTCCTAACCATTTTAAAATGTCAGTCATTTGTTGCATTAATTTTTATCTCACCCAGCACGTAAGGAGGTAAGTCTTGGCCAGTACGTAAGGAGGTAAGTCTTGGCCAGTACGTAAGGAGGTAAGTCTTGGCCAGTACGTAAGGAGGTAAATTTTGGTCTAGAAATTTCAAGTTATCGTATTCTGGATCTCAACCAAAAAATTGGTCTGGAATTGAATTTTTCAGTAGGCTGAGTCTCTGTTGTTAAATTGGGGTCCGGGAGTTCGGAGAGCTTGTTTCACACGTTTTCTGATTTGTCTTGGATTTTCCATTAATCGTAAGCAGAGTTCAAGGGTACAATTTTGTTTATAAATGTTTATAAATGTAAAATTTCAAAAAAAAATTCTTTTGGCTAATTTCAAACCTTTCTAACATCTAAGAGTTGATATTTATCTTTTCTGTTAAAAGTCAATTTTTTGTTAATAAATTTCTTTTCTGTAAGTATAACGATGCAATTTCTTGCTTTGTTTCAGCGCTCACAAAATCATACTACGATATCGAAAATGAAAGGGAAAGTCGAGAAACTGGAAAAGCTATGTCGGGCACTTCAAAGTGAACGGAAGACTTTACGTAGTCAATTAGAAAGTTCTAAGGTAAGGGAAAATTGAAGAATTATGTAGTTACTATTGGGCAAGAGCAGTTTTCTACATTTGCCATCGTCTCCTTTGTGTCAGTTTAAATTATTTCCTAATGAAATTATAGCCTCGTTTTTTGGTGTATTTAGCTCAAATATTCGCAAGATCATTTAAGAATATTTGAAGTTTTTGTCTCAAAAACCGACGTTTAGTTGCTTTAGAAAGAAAATTTTATAAAATCATGTATTTTTCCCTAATGTTGTTTAGATTTAGTGTAAAATTGGGAATACCGAGATAGGTGTGTATCACCTTTCACGTGTACGTCTTAAAAACGGAATAGTGTCTAGTTTTACAATAACATGTTAAAACACATATTGGAAGTTAAATCCCTGCAAAATATCCGCATATTTCTTTTGACGTCTCATCCCTTGCAAAAGTATGAAAATCTCTCTTGTTAAGTTTAATAAATTGTCTCTGAAGTTATATTCTTGTGTTAGCTTTACTCAACGGGTAAAAGTATTACCCTTATCTTACCTTCATCTAATTTACCTCACAGAAACAAATTTAAGCTTCTAATTTTATTATTATAATAACTGTATTGAATTTTAGAATGGAGTTGAAGAAGGTATATCTCAATCACCAGAACCGTTGTCAGATATAAGTGACCCTCAAGTGACCAGTACAACACCATCTCCAACCCTGGATGCTATTCTACCGGAAGCCGAGAAACAGTATCTCACTGAGGTTGACAAACAAATGTCAAATGGTGAAGTTGACAATAAGTCGATTAGTGGTTCTAAAATTATGGAAGACGAAACAAATAATAAAGTCACAGAAATTCCAATCACAGATAATTTAGATATAAATTAAGCAAAACTGTGTAATAGCTAATATTTCGTTTATGTTTATTCAGTAGCGAGTGTGAAAATGTATAATGTATTTGTATAAAAACAATGATTTTTACTAATAAGAATATCTTCTTAGAGAAAACAATTATTAGAAATTTTCAAAACTAACAATTTTTCTTAATTTAAAAAGGCTTTACATACCATATGTATTTTTCTTTTTTTTGTTACTTATTTTAAACATAACTGCTAAAAAAACTTTAAGAATAAGCATAATGCTAAACATATCCGCAGCATCCGTGATAGTCCGAAAGGAGAAAAATATTGACTTTTGCAATCAATTCTTTACATAACTAAAGATAAAAACTAATAAAATGGCGAAAAGTAATGAAATGTTTAAGGTCGAAACGTTCTCTCAAGACAGCAAAAAATGTATCCATTATTTTGTAAGTATTGGTACCTTCGAATCTTGGATCGAATTTGAATCAAACTTAACGGGAAATCCTTCAGTATCTATCTCTCCATGGTGGATTGTTAGAATTACAACTTTCCCTTATTAGTTTTCCGCACTAAGCATACCAATATTTTGAGGCTCGAATCTCAAAAATCGTCAGTATTCAGCTTCTGTCAAATTTAAGATGTGACTATTATTTCAAAATTTTCAGGAAAACCAGAAATGCCATGTTTTTCCTAAATTTCAACAATATAAAGCAAATTGGTGTATTTTTTTCGATATGCAAAATTCCTTAATTAGTGCAAACTATATTCTATAAACACTCGGTTTGCGATGCCATGTAATAATTTTAGACTAACAGTTGATGTTTCTTAGGGTAATGGCTATCTTTAGGTTGTGCTTAATGTTTTTGCGATTTTTACACTAATTATGCTTATAAAATGTATGCTTATGAAACAAAAGAGTGTAAGTATTGGTTTAATATAACATTCTCTCTCATTCCATCTTCGCAATCAATTTATTTAGATTCAGCAGTAATTTTATAATCAATAAAAAATATTTGGAAAATTTTTTTCAAATGTGGCTTTTTTGTTGAAGAGATATTTATTGCTTATAATATGCTCAGGATGGTATGTACGATAAAATTATCTTTTTAATACAACAAAAAAAAAGTTTATTACAGAATTTACATTACTGTCTATAAAATGATGATTTTCATGATTTATTTTGCGATATAAAATATAATCAATTATAGCATGTGGACAAGTAATGACTTGTACATCGAGTAATTTCATTGTCCTATCCCCAATTGTTAACCTTATTTGTGACGAACGATTTGTTATCTATTGTGAAGCTCTGTTATATGAAACTGATATGTCTGTTTACGTGACTGTTCTCAGTAATAAACAAGTACAACTAATATTCTTGAAGCTAAAATCTGACATTCTAAAAAAAAATCAACAAGTCTCTGCTAACAGAAGAACTGCATATAATTGTACATAATGATATTTCTTATTTAACTCTAAAAGTTAATAGAAAAAAAAGTTCGAGAGATGGCAATCCTTTATTTTAGCGCCGGATTGAAAATAACAAAGAAAAGTTCGAAGTATGAACTTGTTGTGTAGACAGCATTAACTACAGGTTTCTTATTTAATGCGGGTATTTTAAAAGAAAAATCTTCAGACGGTATTAAAACTAGGTGAGTTTTAAATTTGAATCAGTTATTTACTGATTATCTAATAACTTTCTCAGACAATATAATTTGAGGACCAGAATTTAATTAGGCTGATTACTGAACTTTCTGAGAATATTTCGTCAATTGAAAGGTTGGCAACTCGAAGGTTGTTGAAGGCACACTTGTAAACGAGTTCCTTTACATTGGTTTTATTTTGAAAGCGATGTTTGGGAAGAAACGTTAATAAATACAAATAGATGATTGGCGGTATTAATGTTATTAACAGTCAAACTGAACGAAATATCGTTGAAATCGACAGTTTTAAGTTTTTTTCATCGAAAGTACCATGGCAGGAAGTAGAGAGAGGGCCATTGGGTTTTTTGTGACATTAAAAGAGGCTTAGAGAAAACTTTAATAACGTTTTTACAAAAGTGGATTTTACCAATGAACTGATCTGATTAGTGATGAGTGGGCTGCATACAACAGCATCAAAAGAATACAACATGGAATTTACGGTCATGGTGTAAAACCTAATGAGTAAAATTTGACAGATATTTGTTAAAGTTTATGTGACTTGAGAAACTTAGCGAAAAAACTTTTCGTTCATACTAACGTACGTTATGGAACAATATTAATTGTAAATTTTTGGATATGATTTCTGTAGTACTTATTAAAAATCAGTCTACTTTAAATGGATGAACTTTTTTTATATAGGATTGTCAAAAGTTCAGGGAACTTTAGATCCTTGTTAAAGCACAGGTTTTTGAGCCTTAAACAATTTTTAAAAAGTTCTTTTGAAAGAGGAAAAAATAAAAAACACGGTAAGATTTTTCTGATAATGCTCGTAACAAATGCAGTGAGCGAACTGTCCTTCTCTTTGTTGAAACGTGTGAAAACGTACATAAGGGCAACAACGACCAGTAAGCGTCTCAAAAATTTAATGGTTATCCATATAAATAAAAATATGACGAATAAAATCGATTTTTGTGATGTCGGAAGGTTTTTCGTTTGGAAATATAACTGGCATCAAGTTTTTGGTAAATTCGCCGAACGAAAACGATAGTCTACCTAAAAGTCTGCCCATGCTTAACATTTCTAGAAAAAAATGAAAATTTCGTTGAAAATGAAATTTGAAAATGAACAGATCAGATACGTAAGTAAAAATTATAATAAGCACATCTAATATTTTACTCTGTGTTATTCTTAATAATCTAACGCTATACTTCTTACGTCTCGTCTATATTTCTATATTTTCTTCAGATAAAAAAATGAAATATTTAATTTGTGATTATGCTATCGATGGAGATGATCAAAAGACATATTCGATCGTTCGGCAAAAAGGAAGTGATAGTTTTAAAAAGTTGATCAATTTAGACAACATTTAAAAAGGGAATTTCGTCCATAAGCAATGCTCTTCTCATTATAGCAACGAGAAATCGATAAAGCCTGAATCTTCTGGAGTTGCTGTTTCAGAGCGATTATTACGAGCAAAAAAACATGAATACGCTATCAATTGCCTTTATTGTACTTTGTCCGTAACAGATCTTCAAAAACACGATAAGCATCCCAGGTGGTATCAAAACTTCGCGAATTTGATAAAAGCATATTGCAGATTTGTGAACGTAATGATCCAATTGCTTTGAATGTCAAAAGTCTTATATCTTTTGCAATAGGCCTACACTTGATGGACGCTGCATAACATGTTGCATGCGATAGAAATTTCTGCATTTAATAATAAAATTGAATATCTAAAAGCAAACGGTGAAGAAAAGATTACTGTTCAGGACTTACTCTGTGTGATGAGTGAAGCCCTAAAAGACTCAGAAGAAGTGCATATGAAAAACCGCTTGAAAGAAACATTGACAGATGAAATTGTAATTACAGATATGAACGGTAAAATTCACATTGTTACATTTCGGGCTCGTGCTTCATAAGTTCTCTATAGTTTTTATGCTGAGCAGAAATCGAGTGACCCTGAAACAGAGAAGGTCGGAACCAACAGAGTCGCAAAACTTTTAAAACCTGAAAAGGATATGATGAGAGAGAGAGAACTGGATAGGTACCTGACAATGGATGATGTTACATCAATCGAAAATCGCAGTGCATATTTACCAGTTTCTTTACAATTGTTACTTAACAATTTGATTTCGTAGAAAAATAGCAAAATAAAGATTTCAGTATTTGGTCAAGCAATAGTACAAGCTGTTTGCCCCAGAACAGTTGTCACGTCATTAAATATCATTCTTGGAGTACAGATGCACAGGCAATTTGGATTACGATTTCTGGCTGATACCCTTCACAATTATATCTTCTGTTTTTCATACTCTGAAATCCAAAAGTACGAGCAAAGTGCTGCCGTGCACGAAGGAACTGATATCGAAGGTATGCTTGTTTTTACAACTACTTTTAGGTCCATATTTAACTTCCTGTACGATAATGGTGCTGCGATATTTCTCCACTCCACACTTAACACCCCATATCTTGATAGCCTCCACCCTATCCCATCTATAAAATAAAAAAATTAATAACCGAAAAGTAAAGTTATAAAAATAGCCGTTTGTTTTTTGACAATGAACAAAAGCAGCTAATTAATAGCAATTCATGACTTTTTAGACCATAGACTTGATATCAAGTAAGATGATTGTCGCCATAGAAACTCATTTATGGTTTAGCCCATCACTATAAGCTTTCTTATTTATATAACTCATTCATAAGCTAAATTTAATATTTTATTCTGTAGGTGTCACAGAAAATTCCTTTATCCAGTACGTTGCCGAAAATCCATCACGGAGTGGGATTTATAGCTACTCTAACACCAAGAGTTTCCATGAATAAATAAATCCCACGAATCAGCGTGTCTACGAAAGAATTTATTATAGCTAGTAGTATCGTAAGATATTATTTTCATAATAACCGTAATGTCAAGTCTTTAACTTATAACCATTTGAGAAACTTCTTGTTCACATAGTAGTCAAATAAACCTTTTTTGGTAATTTACTTGGTTATTAACGCCCCAGAGAACTCTTTGGAATGATTTTATGCAAATGATATGCAATAGTGAAAATCCTGCCCAGTCGTCTGTAATAAATATGTCAATGATTGATAGGAAAGCTACTGATGAGTCGTGTATACTTTCCGTTATACATTTTGTCGTACAGAATGCTAAACATTATAATATAACTCCCATTTTGACATTTGATAAACCGTTATATTGGAAAGCTATCGAAATCCAAAATATTGAGAACGATTTTTTTTCGATTAGGTGGTTTACATGCAATGATGAGTTTTTAGGTGCTCTGGGTCATATTATGACATATTCTTGCTTGCAACCTTTGATCGAAACTATTTATCCCAAAATACGATACCATCCATAGTAAATGGAAAAGCTATTTCCAGGGCAGTGCGCGGACACTTGTTAGTCTCTGGTATCCTTCAAGCAAACCGATGAAGACGAAGAAAACCACGAGAATGGAGATATCAGCCATTCAGAATTATTTAACACTCCTGTTTGATCAACATTGAGGGATTTTTTAAAACTTTAAGATAAGATAATTGCTCGCCAAACCGATTTTAATAAATTGCACGAAGTCCCTTTGATGAAAGAACTTCAAAATAAATCGAATTGCGTCCGGACATCATTTAAACGGTAAATCGGCATGGTTATATCTCTAATCGATGCTAAAGATGAACGCAACTCATCCGGTAGTCTACGAAAAGCTCCTCGAAAATTATCACGTCGTACGCAGAAGTGGCCGTTTTAGGGCATGATTGTCAACAGACTTCACTATTGAACAAGTAAGAATGTCATATAAATTACGTTAAATTATTTTGTATCTCAGTTAATGTAAAACAATGCTAGAGATTAACATATTTCAGGTTTCAACAAAAGAATAGACAATCTTTTCTCTGTTGTGTGGCTTCATGTTCTGTATAAGTTGTTTGGGATTCTATATAGTAGCTTAATTAAGTATTTACCGTTAACCGTTAACAAAATTGATCTAACTTCATAAAGTTTCGTTATTGGCTGGTGAGTAAAGTAGTTTAGAGAATGATGTTTTGATATAGAATTTTATATAATATTAGTCAAAGTGTAAACAATGTTATATTCCAGCTATTGAAATTATATGGATATATGGATATGTAAAACTATATCATTGACATGTATGGTTAAAAACTGGAATGACACAAAACTTCCTAGATTATTTTGGTTCTGCGAAACTAGATAGTCCTATAAATCTAGTTATTTTCTCTCCTATTACATTATAATTCTATTTATATCACTTCAGGTATTCATGGGAAGCCTGGAAACATCGGGTGGAGTGACTGAAACCCAACGCGCGGTACAGTTGATGTCAACAACAGCATGCGCTCAAATGAACTCAGCAATGCAAGAAGTAACTGACGTTAAATATAAATCAAGCAAGCAGCATATAGAAACGACACAAACAAGGCTTAAAAGGGATTTTAGTGATGATGCAACACTACTCAAACATGTGTTTCCAAGATTTCCGTTCTAAGAAGAAATTTCTGATCTCATGAACATCCATACTGACTAGATCGCTGACTGCAAGGTAAATGCTGACGACGCTAATCGAGTTGGAGATTTGACACTCCAAAACATGGAAGGTACAAAGGCATCAGAATATCATTTCAAGAAGATCAACCAGGTAGTTAACGATAAAACCACAGTCGTGCGTTTAAATCGATCAGGGAATGGTATCAGTAGCTTCTTTATTTTGTTTCAAAGGCTAATAACCTTAGTACAAGGAATTGACTTAACGTTAAATTTAAACAAGGCTTTATCATATCAACTTTGCACTTTCCCGCCATCCATTATCGATAGTTACGGACTTCTTCGATAAGCCCATTAGCCACAATTAAGCGAAGCAATATCTAAATTAGTTAAGATCAGTGCAGAAACAATCCCAGATAAATTAACTTATGTGTTAGATGGAGGTTCACTTATGCATCGTGTGATATGGGTCAAAGATAATACTTTTGGATACATCCTTAATCATTATGTAAATTAAGTTCAAAAGCGTTACGGGGATGGTACTTTTGTGGTATTTGATGGTTATGATTGTAAACCATCGACTAAAGACATGACACATTTACGGCGCACAAAAGGAAAAAGTGGACGTCTTACACATTTCTTAGGAAATACAATTTGGAAAATGTCAAAATACCAGTTTCTTTCCAATTCCGAAAATAACTGACATTTTATACAACTGCTTAAAGCAAAGATGAACGAATGGAATCTTCAGGCTATTCACTCATCTGGGGATGCAGATCTCTTTATTGCTGAAACAGGGATAGAATCATAAAAAAAGCCGACCGTTGCTTTAGGAAAGGATACCGATCTTCTTATCTTACTTATGCACCATTCCATAGAAAAGTCTATTAGTTCTTTTAAAATCAATATGCATAATATTTCGAGCTCAAAGAATGACAAAAGTTTTGAACATCATTCGATGATTGAAGAAATTGCCTGTTAATTTAATATCTGGTCTGCAAAATAGCAGCTTGATGATGAATATTTTTTGTGAACTCATTATTCTATTTTCATACCTGATCTTGCGTGTAAATTAAAATTAAAGGTATTTATTATATGTTAAATCTATTAAAGATTTGTATCCTGGAATTTTTGAATTTTTAGGCCAATTATGCCCTTTTTTGAAATTGAAACTGCCTTGATAAAATTTTGTCGATTTTTTTTAGGCATCTTGGGTAGGTGGAGATTGTAAAAATCGTAAAACAGTTTATACTATAATTTTTTAAAGGTCAAACACAATTTGAATGGACCATATGGAGTCTTTACGGTTTTGCAGTTGTAACACAAGAAAAATCCATGTTTGTAAATGAGAAAAAACGTGACTAACACCCACTTTAGGAAAATTTTCTTTTATAAAGAATTTTTTTTAAACCGCCGTTGTGCTTAGGGAAGATCGCGTTACTCTATAAACGAAATAACCTTTGTTGTAGATGTTGTATTTTGTCTTAAGCTAATTTTATCTAATTTTATCTTAAGCTAATATTCTGAGGATCCGACTTCCAATATTTGACCGTAATCAAGTTTGTTAGACAGAATAAGGCCGTTTTAATGTTGGAAAATATATTCACAACTGGATCCATCAAAATCATTTTTTATTTTCCATAATTTTTGGGTTTGCTAAGTTACCTAATCTGCTGAAAAAGCATCTAGTTCATGGATTTAAAGATAACTTATAAATTTAGTAAAACTGCTTCCTTCTCAAGGTCTTTGTATCAGTCTGCTTTAACTAATCCTGTGTTTTGTTTGTTATTTTTATTCTTCCATATCAACAATAACTTTTCATTAAAAATAATATATGATTGCAGATGAATGAATAGCTTTATGAAAAATATTTTTATTAATAATCTACAGAAATCTGAGCAGATGGTAACATTCAAAGAACGACTAAGAAACGATACGGGCGTTTTAATCATAAAAACATTTCAAATTTCCCTTCTAAAATATAAGTAAATTCGTTTATTTATTTGAAGTTTTCTGCAAGAAGTTTGTCTTTTACTAAGAACAATAAATTCTTTTTTTTTATTACTTCAATGCAATTTCCAATATTGAGTTTAATGAAATTATCGACGTCCGTCTTCTCAACAGATCTTTATTCAAAAAAGTAAGCAGAAATTTCTTGTTCAAAAAAAAAATTTGTTAATAAACGTGTTTATTGAATTTTTGATATATGGCAGATAATAACGTAAGTTGTAGAATTTTAAAATAGCTAGGATTTTCTTACTACACGGGCTGTATTAGAAGTTCAGATTCTAAATGAATCTGAACTAATTCTAAATGTTTTCCGTTGATTTAGTAATATCATTATTATTCTATGTCAATAAGAATGGCTATCATAACTTTTTCATAATTGTCCAGTCAATCTAGGCTATATCTCTTAATACCAAACCTGGAACTAAATAGTAAAGAAATTAAAGTTAACTTTTTTAGAATCTTTCACTGAATAAAACATAAAAAATGTTTACTAAATTTGCTCCCGGGGATTTTGAATTATTTACGTTCCAAGTTGGTTGGTTAGGTTTAAAAGTATAAAATTAAAAAATTATCAAAATAGGTTTTCTTAAATAAAACGAATTATGCTGGAAACGCTCACTTTCAACATGAGACGCAATAAAACGAACTTTGTTTAAGTATAGTAGTAAAAGAGTTGACAGAACGATAAATGTTGTGAAAGCAAAGATAATTATATTATTTCGCATGTGGAATGAGTTTTATAGATAAATGTCAATTATTTCAAAATGAAATTGAAAGTAATCCAGAATTTTTCAAAGCGTTGACTGAAAAAGGTGTATCAAGTCTTCAGTCTACAAGTAAACAGAGAGGTAAAAGTTTTTGTAATGTTATGTTATATAGCTTAACGGAATTATAATATTTAAAATTTTCTCACCTGGTTGGAAAATGGGTGTCATAATAGTAAACAAAATAAATCAAAATGTAAGATAGAGTCTGAAATTATATATATTCCTTTCTATGGGAGGGGTTATTTTTTTATAGTGTTTGTTTAAGAAATAAGTCGGTTTTTATATTCATATTATAATTTGTTTAGGTGGTCGGTTAACTGCTTCCGTTGGCGATAAAGTGCACAGAGGATTTCATTCATGGTATACAAATAAAAAGTCAATAGATGACTATAAAAAGAAAAAAATTGGACGATTATGTACCAAAAATCTCAGATCTGATGAAGCGTTTCAGTATTTCCTACATTTTCTATTTCAAGACCAGCGTAGTTATCGTTTCAATATATTGATATGGTTTCAGTTATGAGTAAGTTTATCAAAGCAGAGAGGGTTGCCAACTACTTTCTACATTTGGGAGCTTTTAAGGAGATGATTCCCTAATTTGCTGTTTCTAAATATTATCTGCATGCAAAGTCAGCGCATATAATATATATATAAATATGTATATATATATATAC
>JAUZNK010020814.1:0-20861 GCA_035046665.1 Euphysa ruthae
TATAATGTTGTTTCTCGTGTTGTAAACTTATAATGATAATATATTTATAGGATTTTTACTTTTTTGAATTATTTTTTTTAGGAGGCCTGCTATTTAAAATAAGCTGTTAGCACTAATTGTGCTAAATTTGCACCAAATTATAGTGCATAAAAATTAATTTGTTATCAATAATTTTAAAACACTCGCGAGAAAAGTTTGAATCAAGAAGTCTAAAAAAGAATGCGTAGTTTATTTAATGCCTCTGTTATTGGTGAAGCTCGAACTCTTAAATTCAAGTCTCCTTATTTTCAACGTTATTTTTTTATAAAAATTTTTGCTGCCTTTTTTATTTTGAAAGCCCTATTAGGTATTTCAATTATTTTCTTTCCCATAATGATCTTAGAAACCAACGCTAATGGTTGGTGGGTCCTAAAAATTAATCTTTAATCAATTTATCGAAAAATTAGGATAAGAATTTATCAATAATTATAAATAATTTACTATTCCGTAATTTTATTCCTTCACTCCAAATGATGCTTTACAAAGAATCGTGATTTTCCTGTTGGGTATGCTCAAAACCTTTCTCTTGCATATTTTTATATTCGGTTCTTAAATTCGTTTCGTTCTCTGCATTGTCATCTTGTTTTTTTTTTTACCAATTTTGAGTTCTTCCTCAATCTCCTCCGTTGTGTTTTCATGACTGTGTCGAATAGTTCAACCTGTTTAAGTTGGAAACTGAGCTCTCCTACTGCTTGTTTCTTTTGTGCAACAAAATTAAATTTGAACATTTTGTGCAACAAAATTAATTATTCGAATAAATTGCAGGTCAATTTCGATGTACTTCAATATTTTGTTTCAGTTCGTCTTCTCTTTATGTTTTGGCACTAAAGGTCTTTCAAGTTACAGACAATTTGCAGCTTAAAAATGGATAGGCAAGAATTACTGAATTTAATTTAAAAGTGCCATAGAAAACAATGTATAGAGATTTGCTATTAAAAATTCTTTTTATGAAGTTTCATTCCACTCTTATGCTAGTGGGTTTTGTGTTTATAAAGATTTTACACAACCCCTGGCCAAGAACACTTTTTAAACAAGAGAAATGAAATGAGCTGTGTGGGTATAGTAAAAACCACATAAACAAATTTTTAAGTAGGCATATGCCACTTTGCTCTTCACAACCTCTCAAAGAATTTTCGAATCATCCGAAGTTAGTTTAAAATCAAAAATAGAACTGAAAAAAAAAATGTGCAAATAACCTCTTAAAAAAAG
The DNA here is from genome assembly GCA_035046665.1 of Euphysa ruthae. Lineage (NCBI taxonomy): Eukaryota > Metazoa > Cnidaria > Hydrozoa > Anthoathecata > Corymorphidae > Euphysa > Euphysa ruthae. Next base: position 1,249 of record JAUZNK010020814.1, read on the forward strand.
TCTTGGTGGTTTGAGCCTTTCTTGTAAAAATTTTGACCAAATGTTCTTTCTAAGTACTTGCACAAACTTAGCTCGTGTTGCCTTTGTCTGAAAACCTTTTCAAAGTTTCCGTAACTTGTAGTAGCTCATTTTCATTCTTCACCTTTACGACTTATTCATCATTGGTTCCAACCTCCTAGGCTAAAGGCTTTGTGACAATTTAAGCGTGAGTAGGTAGAGGTTGTAGAGCTTCTACTCCATCGTCGATATCAGATAAGGAAGCAACATCGATGACATTCCAACCTTTCTGAATCAATTCACCATCGTTTCTACTGTAAGCGCGTTCCAAGCAACCGACGGTTTGCTTTTAATTTATCGATATACGAGTGGGCTAGAAAATTGTCGATCAAGTTTCAGACTAGGAATCAACCATAACAAGTGTAACAGAGAGTGGTTCTCCAGAAAAAGATTTTAATTTTTGTTGTTTCTTACCTCGAAACGCTGTAACCAGCCGTCTGATGAGTAGAAGTTTTTAACATTAAAGTTTAACAGTTTTTCTTGGATCATAGAAACTGATAAGGGAACATAGTCACTTCGATTGTTCAGAAACCGCGCAAAAATGGCTAAATCTACTAATTTAAGATAACAGAATTTAATTTAAAAAAATTATTAACGACAAAATGTTAACGTTTTTGTTATTACACCTGTTTGGAAATTTCCCCTAACAACCCTTAGAAACATGTTTAAACGTGAATAAAAAGCCAAAACAAATTGCTTAATATCCGCAGTTTTTCTGCCAACTTCCTACCAGTTTTGCTGCTTCTTTCCAATGTGCATAGGCTATTTACCAAAACTACTTTGAAGGCAAAAATTTGTTGGTCAAAACCATTACTAAAGTTTCAAATAAAATTTTTCAAATAAGTTTTTCCTCATGCTATGTTATAAAATGGGTAGCATTAACAGGAGTAAACAAGATTCTGACAGGGATGCGAAAAGATTGAGTATTGAACCAAAGTTTTAGGAAGAGATCAAAGGTCTTTCCAGTTAAGAAGGATGTAAATAAAAAACCAATTGAAAACGCTCTAATAACTCCTGTAAATTTAAATGTCGTGGATGGTGTACTGAAAATCCTACTGATGTAATGAATATTTCAATATCATCCAAACGACGAAATCGATGCCTCATCACGAAAGAAATTATGTTACAATATCTGGTTATAAAATTGTGGACCCTGTTGAGCTTTTTGATATTTTCAAAATATTTTCTTTCCCTGAATGTCACAGGTTTGTTTTGTTTGTTTTATCAAATATATTGAATAAACGACAAGGACATGCTACGTTTAAAGATTTGCAAAGAGAGAAAGATTTTAATAAAACTTGGGAGTTTGTTCCAAATAAGATTACCCTTAAACTGAAATGAGTTTGGTCCATAGGTCGTATAAAAAGCGGTAGGAAGATTTAATACAAAGGTACTTCTAAGTTTATAAGGCACACATTTTATAGAAAAAATATTTTGAATTATTTTAGGACTTGTATGACTTGTAAATTCCAGTCATCAACAACTGTAAATGTCTTATGTGCATACTACAACTTTCGGCAATGATTAAAAATTCATCAAAAGCAAAGTTTTTGAAGATTGTTCTCAGTGCCCTCTTATGAACTCTGCTTTTCCTTTTTGAAACAGAATATCCATATCAGAAGACAATAATAAAGGTATGATAGAACAATGGTATAAACTAGCAACTTTGCTTGAGATATCGATAAAAAGTTTCTCAGACGAATAATGGCACAGAATTTCTGTTTGCCTTTTTACAGATACTATTAATATGATTAGAAAAAGGCAGTTTTTATCAACTTTTACACTTAACAATTCAACCTCGTTTTTTGCAACAAAATTTTTACTGCAAATAAATGAAGATAATTTTTTCCTCCAAAAAACTTTAGGGAGTTTATAGAAAACCAAGTGCATATACAGTTAATTCAGCTTTCAGTCTGCTAATAATTTATCAACAGAGGTATCGCAGAAATATATAGTGTTATAATTAGCGAAATTATATATTTCAGTTTTCCAGAAAACGAAAAAAATCATTTAAAAAGATATTAATTAAAATAGGACCTAAGATTGACCCTCGAGGAACTCCATAAATTACCTCTAGCCTCTTATTATATCTAGAGCTTATTTTTACCCTCTGTTTATGTCCTTTCATATTAAGGATCATATATCGTCCTTTTGATATTAAACGATTAGTTTACATGATGCGTTCTTTGGAACAGGGTCTTGCCGGAATCAAAAAACTTACTTCACTGATGGATATGCCCCCACCAAGGGCTCAAAACAATTATGATAAATGTGTTTTGCAACAAAGGCAGTAAAAGCAGTAGCTCAGGAAACTATGGCAGATGCTGCTGTTGAACTTAGAAATGACAGTGACACAATTGTTGCTACAAGTATTTCGTGTGATGATATTTCCAGATGCGCCCACGTGGCGGCTCTTGGAGCACTTAGAACGCCGATTTGATTCTACGAAAATTCACTCAACCAAACAACCCGACCAATTTGTGCTAGCGTTGCATTACGCAATGAGTTTTTCTCAGAAACTCAAAGATAACATGGAGATAAATTTCCGCCAGAGGTGGGAGTCGAACACGTAACCTTTCGTTCCGGAGTCAAACATCCTACCACTGCGCCAACTCCGCTGTATATATATATATTATATTATATCTATTTTAGTATACATTTTGTTGTAGCTAGGCCTATTTGCCTTTCAGTGACAAATTAAAACCTCAAAAATTCAATTTCTAACTCCTACAGGAATGTTTTACTAACTATGCTCTCCATCATTTTGACTGGTTAAAATTGCGTATTTTTACTTTAGATAAAAGTCTTTATTGTTTTATGACAACGCTACTTGGTCTTAGTTACAGATACATGCCTCTGAATTAATTAAACGTTTAAATCTGCAGATTTGTTTTCGCCACCCAATGGAGTAATAATATTAGCTTTCATGCAAGCATTCGATTGTATGGATTATTGCGATGTTTATATCTTTAATAACTACATGTCGGGTATATTCATTGCTTGGTATACTGTAGCTATCTCAGAAAAAATATTAAATTTTAACCCTTTTTAACAAATTAAATCTATAAAAACGAACAGTTACAGATTGACTACAGCGAGTATGCGCTTGGAAATTAATAGAGAAAATGTGATGATTTTCAAGTAGCACAAAGTTTCAGATAAATATACATTAAAGTAAAAGATAAAAAATGAAGATAATGCAAATCCAGTAAAACTTGGTCACCTTGCAAAATTGGAAGTTAGATCTGACAACTGTTTGATTTGTGGTAATGGAGCCGGAAATGAAGGACTACGTAATCCTGGTTTAAAAGGAATAGCAACATTTTTTGCTATAATTGACACAAAAATGGCATCCAAAGTGCTACTCATCCTTTAGTAACATTCTGCTACAATATGCGCAAGGTATGTTTGGGAAAGTTAATCGTAATGTTGTAGTTCTCTAAATCGCGACACAGATCCGTTTCATTACGGTCCATATTTTTAGAAGAACTTTCGCTCATGCAGAAGAAACCTTATTTACCAAGAAAGTACTCACAATATCAATTTGACTTAAACAAAGAGCTGTCAGAATCACTGGGCTGTTCGTTTCACACAAAAACTTGCTGGGATCTTTTGCGACATATTAGCAGCAAACACTTTACTGTTCACTGTAATCAGGTCATTCCAAATTTGACAGGCTTCAGAAAGTCGGCATCAGTAAAAACATCTTTTCCAACCACGATTGGTAATTGCAGAACAGTTGCAGTGGCTCCAACAGATTTCAATTTTGTATACACCGTATTGTTGAATACGAAAAAGATGTTTATTTTTCTCGGGCAGGAAAATCACTGTAGACGAGTTCATTTATCAATGGCAAAGCAAATCCATTGGAAAGTTCCTGCAACTCAAGATCTCAGTTAGACTAGCAGGATTCGACAGAGCCAAGAATGTTTTGGGAGTAATTGGAAAAAGAATGAAATCAACTGGTTTTGCTGAAATTTTAGAAGAATCGAATGTGTATGGTGCTAAACAGATCAAAGGTAGGTATTATCTGATTTAACACTGTCGTACTGGTGGTGACATAAATTCAAGCCGTAAAAATTTATGGAAATAGAATAATCCCTCTACGCAACAGCCATCTCAGGTTAGATACAATTAAGAAAATCCACGATGGGAAAAAATGGAACAGCCTTTCTAATGAAATAAAATCAGTCACAAACTAAAACGTTTTTAGAAATAAGATCAAGGAAACATTTTTTTAGCTCTCTGCATATAGTTTACAGATCTAATAAATATAGACTATAATTTTGTAAAAAAAACACTTTTCTTTTTTTTTTTTTTTTTTTTTTTTTTTTAGTTCTTGAATTTTTTTTTTTTTTTTTTTTTTTTTAATAATATGCTAAATCAATCTCTATGTTTATGTGTGTGATTTACATAATTTATGTTCGATATGCTTGGTTTCAGCATAAGTCTATAGAAAAAACGATTTCTTCTGAAGACTATGATTTCAGGAGTTTCTTTGCAACCCATCATTTATCAAATGTTAACTAGTTGCTTTGTGCTTGTCAAAAAAATGTTTGGAATTACTTGTGACAAAACGTTTTTATACTTCTTTAGGAATACTCGACGCATGTCATTACAATCGTGGTATGAAGGCTCATAAAATTATTTTCGAAGCCATGTGGAGGACTATACTGGGAAGCATTCCTAAACTGGCTGAAAGTTGAAGAATATGTATGAAGATTAGAGTTTCCAAAGGAAAGTGGAAGATCTTTGTACTGAGTACAATTCTGACAGCGTATACAATGACAGAATACAACAAAAAATGCAGGTTCGGCTCTTCTTCATGATTACACTCAATTATAAATTTATTAATCATGAACGTGACAATAAATATACCTCAATAGCAAATTTTCAGTACAGGGTAGCTCTCGCTTACACCTTCCAGTTTAGGCTTTCTGTTCATGTAGTCATAGTCTGTCATCCATTAAAATCAAAGTTGATATTGCCTTTTTCTTTTATGAATGCACCATTCCGCAGTTGAAAATGTTATTAGCTAAAATATAATTTTTGTTATTGATATGTTTGATTTGATTCATCTTTCTGCTATGTAGGAGTTAATTGCCGAGTTTGTAGACCTGCAACCACTGTTGGAGCATTTCAACAGCGCCGGTAAATCAAGTAGTCAAACATTTCAATTCTGATTGGAGTATTGCAAAATGGTTACATTGCTGCTCAGCTTCTTAGCAGCGGAAAGAGAATTAAACAGGGATGTACACTTAGAAACTTTTCATCAAATTTTATGTTATGACCGTGTTTTCGATCATTATAAATATCTGAATTAGAGGCTGATTTATCTCTGTGACTTGATGGAACTCCCAACTAAACATCCTAGTCTTCATCAAAACTTTTTGAACGGATATCATACTGTTTCCAGAAGTGAAACACAGTCTACATTCAGCTGCGTTTCAACAGATATTGCATCGTAACAGAGCATGAATAAATATTGTACAACAAAAGGTAAGTACACCAAGTGTTATGTAACCAGAGTATTTAGGGTGCAGGAATACATGTGAAGGCTATTTTTAAAACCATATGTTTAATCTACATTTACAGTTTTAATAGGCAATTTGATAGAGTTTGGTATTAATGAATATCTCTCATATCACTCAGCAACGAGAATAATAATAATCTATAATCTAAGCTTAGTTCCAACCCAGCCTTGACAGCACATCTAAAAACGGCAGTCAAAAGTAACTTCCAAGATCTATGTGAAACTTCAAAACAGAAAGAGGAGAATTCTTTGTCGAAGAAAGCTATTGCTGACAGTGAGAAATTAGTAGAAAATGTGTTAGAAACGATTTGAAGTCATAGCAATCAATTCACACTCGAAATTTCTGAAACAAAGCCTTTAAAAATATTTTTAGTAACGGAGAAACATAGAAATAATATCGTCAATGCCAAGGCAATTGGAAAATATAATATAGAAACATTTATTAATCATAGATTGGTTGATAGAAGCGTATCAGTCTGGAAGCCAATCAAGAAGCTTAATCTTTTTATGTTTTCCTCTGGCAACAAGAAGTTGAAAATCTCTGAAAAGTGCATCAGAATTTATTTTTAAGGCTGATAACTGAAAGCATGTCTGGTCAGATTGATCTAAAGGGTGTCTTAACTTAAGAGCTATCAGCAGCACTACTCTCAATATTCAACCCAAAGTCAATTATTAAAAGAATTGGAAGAGGAACAGCTCCAAATACCTGTCCAGTGCTTGGTAAATGAAACTGAAGATGCTTGTCTGGAGAGAAATTTCCACCAACACTCGACTCTTTGACTCTTCATCTTCGTTGAGCAAACTACCAGTGTTTTATTTGGAAACCTGCATGTGATGCTATGTTCGAACTGCCTGGGCCAGTAGGAAATGGCTGGAAAAAGTTAGAAGACGACAACATTGAGGAAAAATAATGCTGAATGAAGCTGTGCCAGATGCAATTGTTGAATTTTTTTGAACAATTGTTTAAATTGTAAGATGCAAATGCAAGAAAGGATGCAAAAATAATACTTGTTGGTTCCGCAAGGCGAAACTCCTTTGCACCGACGCATGTATTTGTAATGAATCTGAAGAATGTGAGAACATGGAAAATATTGAAACCACTGATAGAACTAGTGATGCAGAAGAACTGTAACTTGGTTGAATTGTAGAGAAATAATTGAACTTGAAGGTAGTGCACCAATTAAGTGATTACCCGCCAAGAAACGGCATAAAATTGCGAAAACCTCAAAAAGATATTAAAATCCCAAAAAAATTAAAAAAAAACAAAAAATTAAGCTTCAGGTGTGGGAAGAATTTAATCTCCCCTCACAAGTTTCCAAACTAAATCTCCTAGTGGTACCTGCTGATAACAGTTATAACTGGCTAAAAGGCAATGGCGCAAATTTCTTCAAAGCTAGAAAAGCTAAAAATATTTTTATACTATATTTCACTACAATGTGGAGAGCGCAAAATTGAATTTTTTTTGCTTATTATAGGTTAAGGAAGGAGAGTAACTCAACGCGACAAAGTTTATAACAAGTTAGTATTGGAACACTTAACACGTAGCAGAGTCACATTTTTATTTTTAGTTAAAGTTACACCGAGGGAAAAACTGACCAGGATTTTCTAACTAAGACTCTTGTTTTCAAATAGAAGAATTTTGAAGTTTTTCATTGGTTTTCTGGATTAAGCAAACGTGTATATTTAGCTAGATATAGGATTTGGCTCCTTGATTAATTGGTTAGTTTGAGTATTTTAATAGTTGAAACTTACCGTTTGTAAGTTTTCAGCAGTCGTTTTCTCAGAAGGGATTTTTTTAAGTGACACTACATGTTTATAGCAAACACTTTCATAAACAATTTATTTATTGAAATTTTTCACCATTTTTAAGACTTTGTAGATGCAATCTATCTAAGTTACCAAGTAAAAATAGCCAACAATGATTGTATACAATTGGCTGGTTCTTAACTTGTGTAAAGCTATATTCCACAATAAAAAGTGCTATCTTACGGCTGCCATGACAATTAGCTGCCATTTTTAAAATTCATATATGTAATATTTTTTATGTTAGTTATATGCTGAACTTAATTTAGATTTTTGGGCCATAATTTTTAAAAAAAATGTTTAAAAAGGGCTTACAAAAGAAAATATAAAAGTTCATTAAAGAAAATCGTGTTTAAAATATCTGGTCTCTCAGCGGGCATAAAATTATAAAAAAAATGAACAACATAAAATAACCTGAAAAGCATAAAATATATTTCTTTCCGCTAAAAATCATTTTAAGGTCCCTTTGTGTCGTAAAATACATTACTGTAATACAGTTGAATTTATATGTTGATGCATTTCCACTCTTCGATAATATTTAAGCATTATCCTCATAAATGGTAGACAATTATTTTGAAGGAAGTTACCTCTGATTTTGTTTCTATGAATCAATAATGTTCAGAGTTTAAAGTTTTTTTTAGAAGAAAATCACTATTACAAATACATTTGCCGTTTAATGTTGACTGTTCACAATATTTACATTCAGAAAAAAAAATTTACTAGGTTCTAATAGCGCTGATCAAAAATTTGGCTCTTAAAATCGTTGCTGTTGTTAAAAATTGCTTGAAAATTATTTTTGGTGTGAAAGCAAATGAAGAGGAAATTTTTGATCTAAAGCCCTTAATATTGTAGTTTTTCTCATATTAACTTAAGCAACACCCGTTGGTGCAAGAACTAAAGTTATGAGATTTTCAAAACTTTTACGTAGTAAAGTTTTAGACCGTATTTGAAAAATTATTCGAAAAACATGTAGTTTTCCACGTCCACCTTGTCCAGTTAAAATGTGCATAATGAAACAATTCTTTTTCTAACATCACTATTCGTATTCTTTACATATTGTCTGACCCACGATAAAGCAATTTCAAATATTTATCTTTGTTTCTCATTATAACGGCGAATATCTTCAAAGATTTCATAACCTGACATTAAATTCATTGTATTTGAAGGAATAAAACAACATGGTTCTGTTCTTCTTTGCCATTTGGATTTGATTCAGAAATTTATCATTCTTTTGTTGACTAAAGAAACCAATATCATTCATTAAACAACTTGGCTGAATTCGTTATAGAATAAGTCTACTGTTTCGCAAAATGGCTCGATGTTTCCTTTATTACCATTCACTATCATTATGACTTCTAGAGCGTTTAACCTCTCGAGACATAGTTCCAAAGTAATTTCTGTTTCAGAGCGAAATGGACAGTACATCATAAGTAAATAATGAGCATATTTTTTGGGGAAGTATGTTGTCTATTGGGCGCATGTGGTCTTATAACTGAAGGTACTTTTCGGCATTTTAATTTTTGTTTAGAACTCATCAAAGGGGTTGGAGAAGGAAAGAATTTTTTTAGAAAGATAAAAACTCTGCGTAACACATACTATTGATAATACTATACTTTCCACCTTTGAGGTTTGCATTAGGTCTATCTATGTATCGATCTAACATATTTGACTTAAAAATACTATATTCAGGCAATTGACTCAAATCTTTCTTAGATTTTTACATTCAGAATCTCTCTTCAGGTATATTTGCATTAATGAATTTAACTATAGGGAAAGTTTTTTTTATGCAGCCCTCAGATATTATCTGATAAACGGCTTCTTGAGCAGAGCGTTCTCTGTTGTTAGCATAAGCTTTACCTATTGTAACCATTTGCTCAAATTTATTCATGCCCCATTCTTTTGCTTCTTTTAAAGCCTGCTTAATAGCTTCAGATTTTGAATATACTTTAAAATTTAAGAAATTGTTTTAAATTGATAAAGAACAAGTTGGAAATCCATATTAGCTTCCAAGGTTAGACCTTCTGCAAAATAATTTTTGGCAAAACAAGAATTTGTAGGTCTTTTTAAATTTATTTGAAAGTTAGTGTCAGATGATATGGATAAAGCTTCATAGTAATCCTCTTCAGCAACTTACAGCTTTCCAAGTATAATTTGATAGTTGGTGGGGCAGCATAGTCTTCTAAAGATTTATCAACATTATTTACTCTTTCCTTTTTTGTAGGAAACAAGAGACTATCTATATATTCCTCAAATTTATCAAGAGTTATGTTTTTTTGCAAGACATACTTCTCTTTCTTCAATAGAAATACTTTTATCACAAAAAAAGTGACCAAAGAGAAATCTACATCTGTTATTTTTGTTCTTGCGACATGTCATTGACTGTGCATGAGGCTGAAATTTCTTGTCTAGTGTAAAAAGTTCTAGCTCAAATTCGAGGTCGGGAAGATCTATCCTTATGATACTAGTAATGTAAGAAACATAACAGGAAATGAACACGAGGACATCACTTACTTGAAATTCGACACGAATTGCATATTTAATTATCCCTAGAATCCCAGATACGACAATTTCTTTAAAAAATGTCTCAACTCTGAGAGTATTCTTATTCAAAAGTTTGCATCATCCTATATAATTTAATCCCTTGATAGCATCATCAGAGAAATTCAACTTGTAAATCTGTCATAGAATATATGACAATTCAAACCAGAGTAACTCTACACAGGATAATGTCATGAAAACAGATGCAATTCCAAGTTGCTCAGCTACAACATTACTTAAAAACTTTTCCCCAACACGTGGGTTACCCTTCTTTCACTCATGAATTCAAATGTCTTATCTTAAGCAATATATTTTTTCGTGGTATCTTTATTCATCAGCAGTCAAATTCCTACCAGCTACCTTTTCCATCGCAATTGAACTTTTACTTCTAACATCAATCAACTGTGAGATATAATGTGCGAAGAAAATTTGGTCAGAATCAGAAGCAAATTTTGTTGTTCAGAAGTCGTACATTGAAATACTTTACAGGACTTATAGGGATTTCTCTTTTTACTTTATATCCAACTTTCCCTGTAGGAAAAAGAGAGGAAAGATAATTCTTCAATAAAAAGATCATTTAAAGTGGATATCAGTTTCTTTCTTTCTCCTGGAGCAAAACTTAAATGAGTACTTTACCTTTACACTTGGAAACTATAAGAGTCTCATTGGAAGTTGTTCTATGAACATCATGAGAGTTTTCAACTTCTTCATCTGTATCAGATTTAATGTTGTTACTTGATGCTTCATTGGTAATGTGAAAGTTAAAAGAAGAATTTTAATTGTTTGAAGGATCTAATTTCTCACCAGTGCCTGGTGGAGTTTAAAAAATCTGGTCTGAAAGCACCAACATCATTATAATTATGGTATATTACATTGTATAAGAGCACTTTGAATTTTGAGAGCTTCAAATTTACCATGCGTTACAGCTATTTTACAATATTCTTCTTGGTATAATCACTTTCTCTAATCTACCAGTGCCATGAAATTCATGACGCAAAAAAAAAACATGAAGTTTATCTGATACTACTTGATATGGTAATGTGTTTTTCTTGAGATGTTTATCGTATGCCAAATATATTTACGTCCAACCACTGGATTCAGGAATACAGCGTGTTCATTATCATCATATCTTTTGACAGTCTGTTTATAAAGTGAGCTATTGCATATCACACATACACACACAGGTAATTAGTTTCTTAGCATAATTTACTTTTCCAAAACTGATAAGTGATGTTGTGCTTTTTTCCATTCTATAGATGAACTGACGTTTTGATAGCAAGTCTATCTATATTCACAAGTGCCTTAAAATCAATAATAATCTAATGGCCTTTCAGAATCCAGAATCTCACTTTTTTAAATATAAGGCCAGCTTGTGGCAACAAAATTACCTGCAGAAGAACCAAATTTAGGATAGCCTTGATGAAAGCTGGCCTGTAAAACTTTATAAGGAGATCCTGGGGGATTAGTCACCAGATAAAATGAGTTTCAAAAATATTACTGTGATAGCCTCAATGCATATGAATAATAGTAAAAAAAAAACCAATCACTTTATGGGGAAAAAAAACTGTTTTAAATATCGCACAAAAAATCCTTGTTTGGATTTTAATAAAATCTCAGCGCTATTCCGGCAGGTAACAATTTTGCTTTTTTAAAGTTCAAGTGCGTCTGAACAGAATACTACGATCATATCTCGTTTTTTAAGCGAATCAATAAAAAATAATTTCTGTAAGTCAGGCTACACATCCACGCTTAAAACTAGCCTACGCAAACTCTAGGAGTCGTGCTAATTTGTAAATGGAACCCGACGACAAAAAAAAAAAAAAAAAACAGTAGCCCATCCAAATAGTTTTCTGTTGTTACACACAGAAATCTAAAAACGAAAAAAACAGGTAATATGAAAACTCTAGATCGTGAAAAAAAATTTAAAAAAGAGAGGTATATACAAGTTTGTATATACAAAGCAAAGTGATAACTTATCTATGGTCAAATGTTCTTGTTAAGCAAGAATGTAAAAAGAGAAACGAAATGTTGAACCATGTTTAGATAAAAAAAAAAAAAAAAACAATTTATTATCTTCTTTGAAGTGTTCATGCCCGACCAGGATTGAACGAATATTGTAACCAAGTAACGGCTTTGTTTCTCAAACTAGCTGATTATTCACTAAAACAACTTGAAGTTGTCCCAGAAGAAATATCTTGTACAAGTATAGTGAGACACAATTGGGTGTATCAAATAATAAACTAAATTGGTCTCACAAATTGTATTCCAAATGTTTTTCTGCCACCATGATTTAATAGGCAAAAGCTAATACCACTCGATTCATTAAAATAATTAACAAGCCCATCAAACTTTAGGAGAAGGGACCTTGAAAGTTATGGTATAAACCGATAAATTTATTTTGTTATGTATCGAGATTTGCCTACACCGTACACAGGTTTTTAGGGTTGTATTTGTATTTACCAATGAGGGGGCCAAAAAAAATGCTCCAAGCTATTCTTCCAGAACGAGTCTATGGGTTTGGCTCTGGTGTACTTAGAACTCCTATTTGAGTTTGCGATAAAGAAATTGGCATTAAGGGTTTATAAACCACTCAGCCTGACAACCTTTATTGCCAGTTAAAAAACTAAATAGAATTGAATTAAGGAAAGTAAATTAAAAACAATATGGAATGTATTAAATGAAGTCAGGATACCGGAGTGGCAGATATACGCAAAAGGACACGCCTCTTATTTATAAAAATTAGAATTAACTCATCAAAAATCGATTCGTAAAAATTGATGTAAAATTTAGTTGTCGAAAAAACCGATTTTTCCTTTTCTTTTTTCAATTAAAGTGTCTAATATAAAGCCTCTTATAATCATAAAAAGCATTTGCAGATCAATACGACGTTAATTCGGGAGGCAAACCCTTATAGCGAAGGTCTTATATAATCTAATTTCAAGAAAACTTACTAATATTTGAAGCATTCTTAATCCGGAGGAATGTCATAAGTTTATACGCACCTACACAAACACACTATACCAGCTTCTGTTTAGTAGGTATTCAGTTAATTTTTGAATTCTTGGAATTATATATCTGTTCCATTACTTAGGATCAGATAATATAAACCAACTATTTCTTATAACTAAAATCCTTTTTGGGAATTTTTTTTATATTATAACGATTAAGTGCATATCAATTAAATATCACTGACAGATGGAATGTACTATAGAGAAACTTAAAAGTATTACCCATTTTAACAAATCAACAACTTAGATGGGAATGGCTTCTCCTGAAAGGGTTTAACCTAAAGTTCAAATTTAGAAGCAAAAGTGACTCCTGAAAAAATAAGAAGTTGACTTACTTTATATTTACTTGTAATTTATTTACACATTAGCTATATGAGTTTTACATTAAATTTTTCAAAAATATTTAAAACCTGTTGGTATCGATATAAAAATATTATTTACAAAAAGCCACTGCATATTAAATATGGTTAAAAAACAAAAATTGTACCCTATATGGAATGGGAAAACCGGGAGTAAAACCTTAATAGAGCAAGCGATCCAGAAATCGTGAGATCAACTTGACCATTTTAAAGAGATTTCGTGCACGAAAATGTTATTTTACAATTTCTTTCATTGCGATTCTGTCAAAATTCTATTCGGTATTAAAAGATATAATTTGAAAAAGATATATATTTTTTGGGCTGCGTAGGTATTCCAAGTATTTTTGATGTTTTTCAAGAAATTATTCACTTATTTCGCTAAAACTTTAAACTTCACATGCATGTATTCTGATGACGACTTTATTTGTAGTTTAGTTGCAGCTACTTTCAAATAAAACCTTTATTATAGCAACTGTTGATATCCAGGATTTCAGGATAAACAGCTACTGTTTAGCAGTTTTTAAAGTTTTTCCATTAAAACAGTCATTAGACCACGTATCGAACACTCACGTTAACTTGGCGTAATCATCGCTATTTTTAATATACAATTTTCAGATGAATGATGCACTGTTTTGCATTAAAAATATCTTGGCGTAGCACTTTCCTGTCACATCGCATAACATAGGTTTCATATGGACCGTAATGTCTAACATTTACCTGCGATTTGTTGCTGAGTATAACGTCAACGTTTTTACAAAGAACTTAACGTTACCATATATTTTACATGTGTTTCATATTTTCTTTTTTTGCATTTTTAAAATAAACAAAATCATTTGAAATTATCATTCCATCTACCTTACCAAGGGTAACATATTCCAGGGCAGTTCCGTCTGTGGCTTACAATATAACCACTTCTCGCTGACATGACTGACGTGTATACAGTAGCCTAAAGTTGAATGAATCAAGATATAAAGGTTTGCGATAACATGGCAAGCTTGTTGTCAAGCCAAAGTTAAAAATTGTATATGGTATTTGACAATAGAAGAAACTGTGCAACAGAATTCAACAAACGAATTTTCTTAAGCTACCAATGATTGATATACAATAAAGCTGTAGCTAAATAGAAATAAATTTTCTGTCAACAGCATTGAAATTACTTTTGATTTGGTTTTGATCTACTAAAATAGTTTATGAAAAAAAAAAAAAAAAAATTATTATATATTCCATACAAAAGTTTCCTTACTCTAGAGAATTTTTCGTGTTGTTGCCAAATGAGCTCTAGCTGCAAATCTTGCTACCCGCGCTTTTTTTGCTTTCGCAAAACAATTTTCACAAATTCCACTTTTCCACGGATCGTCAGCAGACTAATTGTAAATTATTTGGATAGATAATTTTGATTTACGAAGAAAGGGAGAAAAATAGGTGGGTATATATAACCTAATAATTGGGTAGTTTGTGAAAAAGCATAACTGAAAAAAAAAAGAAAAAAATATTCACTTTTCTTTTACTTTCTTCGAAAACTCATTAAAGATATTTTAATGCTAGAAAACTTAGTGCACATTTAAAACTGAAATTAACTGTCCGATGACTGGTATGCCTCACATGTTTTGTCTTTTAAATCATAACTTTTCCTGGATACCCCATAGGGGATAAAAGTCAAAATTTCCTATATCTCAGTAGTTGAATTTACCGCCAAAGATTTTTTTATTAGTTCTATGATGCACTTGACTTGTGAAAATTATTTATCCACTTTTAGACAATAGAAATAGTGAATTTTAGACCGACAATAGTGAAAAAAAATTGGCCAAGAGTGAATTCTTGTGGTGAATGATGCATTTCCTTATCAGCTTTGATTTTTAATGGGAATAATAACCCGCTAACAAACCTTACTTCATTTTTTATTGGAACTGTAGATAATATGTTGTATAGTATTGTTGACATATCATTCTAAATAAGATATGCTTGGTATAAATATTTTATAATCATTGAAGAAACTTCCTAGTCTGGAGATCTTCGTTTTTTTCCAATCTCTTGCGTACGATTTTTGGAAAAACCCCGTTCCTATTACTTGGTAAAATAGATTAAAGTTTTTGGCTAAATTGTATTTTTGATTAGATTGAATGTTTTTGAGGAAATCTGCACGAATAATTAAAGTAAACTTGAACTACAAAACACTAGACTGTGCACAATCACGCCATTTAAACATATCGGAGTAATTCCCGACCCACAACTAAATTTTAACAATGCCCACACAACATTGAGATTTTGTTTAAGAGGTCATCGTTTAGATGATGATGATAATGATGATGATAATGATGACGATGATGATAATGATGATGATAATGATGATGACGATAACAAACTTTTGGGAATACTTCCAAAATTAGAATATATCCCTTGTTTACCTTGGAAATATTTTCATAGCAATTATGACAAAAAAACTAACTTATAATCGATAATAAAAACTAACTTATAATCGATAATAAAAACTAACTTATAATCGATAATAAAAGCGATTATATAGATAAAACGTTGATTTCATTGATAACGAGCAGCATATGAATGATTTTGTTATACTTAGTCGAAAAAAAGGATAATAATAAATAAGACCATACAGTTTGGAACTGTATCATTTGAATTGCTTTTGAAAAAAAAACAAACCGTGAATTAAAACACCTTTAACAAAGATGCAGCTTAAATATTTCTCATTTTAGGGCACCATGTTTACAGAGGGGGTCCAACCACCTTAGGATTTTAGCCCCTCTGAATGAAAAAAACCTACCACCCCACACCCCCTAAAAAAAATAATATTTTACAGTTGCATGTTTCATCTTTCGCTCTTTGATTTTTTAAGCCATAACTAATTAACATTTAGAATAACTATTAACTTTTAAAGAGAAATTTAGCTTCTTAAACTTAAAAAGCCAAGTCAACTTTTAAAACACCTAACAAACTCAGTTGAAGCTAAGATAATAATTATTAATGTTTACTTCTACTCTGTTATTCTGTTTTAGCTTTTTAACTTCAAGAAACATTTTCATATCAACTTCAGCAGACCTTAATAATATTCTCTAATAAATAAATTATGTGATAAAACACCCGTTGCATTGTTAGTTCTAAAAACATGCAATTCAAGGTGCTGGTGTCATTACACAACATTATTAAACAATTTCCCAAAACTTGTATAAGCTTGCCTTAATTATAGTCATTGCACAAGTTGAGAATATAAGAAAACTCTTATTATAAGGAAATATTATGCCTCTGTAAAAATCAAAATAAGGGTTACTTTTATTTTTAATTCAGTACAAATTTCGTTTATAATTTCATGGAAAAAAAATCATTAAATCCAGTTACCTCAACCCCTTAAATAAATTAGCCCCCTCTAAAATTTAGCCAAACTAACCACACCTCGCCCCCCCCCCCCACCCGAAATCAAAAAACCTCCAGCTCCCAGATTTTGGAGGCAAATAATGTCTAGCCACCCCCCTAAATTCAGGGGAGGGGGTTCAAACCATAGGCATCCAGTCAAGAAAGGATGTGCCACTCCATTTTTTTCTCTTTTATAAAAGAAAAATGTTAAATTCTAAATAAAAAAATGTTTCCAACACTTTTGAGAACAAAAAAAAAATATTTTTACCCAGAAAAGCCCTTTATTTAAAATAGTTTGAAACCAAATTTAATTGTTGAAATGTGCCCCAGATTTTGCTAGCATTAATAGAATTTAATAATACTCAATCGTATTATCATAAATGTGAGCTTTCACTATCCAGCTTATATAACAATAATAAAATTATTACAAACAGATTGGAATTTAATATTACATCCTCACCTTTCCAACTCCATTCATCACCTCATTAAGACATGTATTTGCCTAAGAAATAAAAAGCGATTTTATATTTTACTAGTATATTCTTTGGCAACATAAAATGTTTTTCTTTTATTTAGAAATAAATTCTGCAATTTTTGCAAGACGATAATGGTATATTGTGAATTATTACATATATTTTCACCATTTTAATGTATAAACATACATTTCCACACTATACAGAAAAACTTAATACCGGTGTGCGTCGATCATCATAAAATGGTGGTTTATTCCAATGGTCGTAATTCGTCTGTAAGACATACCAATTATCAGGGGATAATCTAAAAATGATTACAAATTTATTTCATTAAAACTATCTCATTAACATCACATTTGCAACATAAAATATTATCAGCTTTAATTCTAGCAATCTTTTTGTGACCATACTAAAAGTTTGTGAAAATGTTTGAATCACATACTACACATTACCTTGAACGAAAAATATATTTGAAGAAGCATAACATCTAAATTAATCACCCTGAAAACTTGAAAATCAAAGGGACCAAAAAATATTTCGAGTTATCAGAGCATTTAATACCGCGAACTTGGGCATAAAATGAAAAAAAAAACACTTTGACTTATCAAAAATTCTTTTTTCTTTTTTACTTTGGCAGTCAAACCCAAAAAAGATGTACAATATATACTCTGAATCTTTTAAGCAGTTACGGATCTGCCAAACAATACTGTTTTATTTTTTGTTGAATATCTTCACCGTTACACAGATATGGAATGTGGGTATTCAAAACTTGCAATGTCTCCCTAATATTCCAACATCAACACCTTCCTCGTCTTCAACAACATCTTTCTTTGCTCCATTATCTCTTGAATCATTCGTCAAAGGTACAGTAGACATCACATTTCCATCAACCAAAGTGACAATTTAAAGGAAAAGTGCCACCACAAAATGACTTCAGCTTATTTCAAATATGTTATTACAAAGATTATTCAAAAAAAAAAACTATTGAGACATGTTTTTCAAGTTATTGAAATAGTATCAAAAAAACTCATGAAGCCACTGGCACACGAAGCTTAATACAGCAATGCAGAAAATATCAAGTTCGTATAATAAATATCTTTTTGTTTTGTTTTACTCATTTTCGTTTTGAAGTTCTTTTCACAAGTTGAAATTCTTATTTTATTATAATGTCTATGATATCAGAAACAGAATTTGCTGCAGATTCTTCTTCAAGTAGTATCAGTTAGGAAAGCGAAAAAAGTTTTGAAGAACTGAACGAAATATTCTAATATGTTATGCAATAGTACTTGTTTGAACCAGAGTGTAATTCGGTAGAGGAAGAAATCGAGGAAAATGAAGAAGGCACAGAACAGTTTACAAATTTGAATTTATTCAAATTGGATGGTGTGGTGTGATTGGCGTGTTTGTGAAAATTGTCACTTAGAAGAGAGAGAGAGAGAGAGAGATTAGCTGTTTATGCTGTAAAGAAATACAAGGTATAGACGAAGACAAATTTGAAGGTATTGGTTTACAATCATTTTCACAGTTTTCTCTTTATAAAAGTATAAGGTATTTTTACACGTAAAAGGTTATCTCTTATATTATTTAGTTTTATAAAATATCACCATATTTTTTATCTCAGTTTGGAAAATATTTGAAGGGAAGGTCTTCAACTTTTATTCAATTGGGGAAATTTCTGTTGACCAATATTTTTGTATTATGAAAAAAGTTAAAGATATTTAAGACTTTTAATTGATTTCCTAGTAAAATAGAATAAATCACAATCTAAAAATTTCATTCTGTGCAGCACAGGGACGTGGTTTTCTTTTAAAGAGTGCTTTTTTTTTTTTCTTTTTTTTTAATTAACAGCCATGTATGTTAGTATGAGATGATTAACAGGTTGGGATTGAAACTCACAAAGGTATATGGAGGGGTACTATAATATGAAAAACTAAATTATCTACGATGTTTACAGAATGTTTTTAAATAAAAGAAATCAAGCTGTGGGCTGTGGTGATGGTAGGTTATGTCTTTATTCTCGTTATGTGAGTGGAAAAAACAGAATGACTGCTTGAAATAAATTTTTTTGAATTATTAGCATAAATTTGATTATTTTATGATCTTTCCCAATTAGCGCAAACAAACATCAATAAACAGTAATAATAATAATAATAATAATAATAACAATAATAATAATATAATAAATTGTCACCTGGAAATTTTTTCAATATGCGATTTAGCGTTTTGCTTCAAAAATTTTTAACCGTGAGTAAAATTCTCCGTGATAGTTCCCTATCTCATAAAACAACAGAAAATCAAATGTTGTTAACAATTTTACCTAAATCCTATATGTCGGTTCACTCTAAAAGTGGAATTTAACATAAAAAAACCGTATTGTAAATGAGTGTGAATCTGAATGACCTACAAATTCCAACACAAATATTTAGGAAACATAAATAAACTATGATAAATTTACACTTCATATAGTTTCCCG
>JAUZNK010020825.1:0-20861 GCA_035046665.1 Euphysa ruthae
AGAATACTGTCACCAACTCATTTTGACTTTTGACTCTTTCGAAGAAGAAAAACTATTCTTTGAGTACTGAACGCAAAAAGACAGCAATTAAGAAAAAAATTGAAAAACAATCAACAGTTTAATAAAGTATGTAAGATTGTGGTGACTCATTTTGTATGTGAGAGTTATGTGAAAGGTTTAACATAAGCAATTTCACATTTCAAGATGGTAAGTCTTAAAAGCATTAATGATAACTACAAAAAGTTTCATACTTTTTTAAAGAAATATAACACATGCAACTTTTTACTCCTTTTATACCGTAAATATTACCAACAGAATCTGCTATAGTTTCTGAGAGAGTTAATGTCATTTGTTGTAAAATTTTGAATAATATAACAATACTTTTCTGGCTTTTGTTGAGTCTAAGTTACAAGCCATTTCAAAAACTTTAGTTTATATTACTAGGCATTGGTTTCAAAACTATACAAAAAATCTCTTATAATAGAATTTAGACTATCGCATCACATTTAAAAAATTAATCTTATAAAGTTCGAAATGTTTTCAAAAATATACGAACGTTAAGTAGAATTTAAAACAATACAGGTGGTAATGACGAATTGTTTGAGGGGCTAGGTGATAAACTATGAGTACGGTATTTTCAAAACTCCTACAGAAGCTTAATTAAGTCTGATTCCTTTCAGTTATTGCAGGTTTTTTTAGTCCAACTTGTTATTTAAAATTTATTGTTTTATAAAGTAAAAAGAGCTAAATTTATTTGTAAAGCCTCAACTAGTAAAAGGGAGTGATTAAAGTTTAAGATTGGACGTAAGAATGATCCCTTTTTTCCGGTAAAAACACCTCTGTAACATATGTATCTTCAATCATTACAAATTAAAAGACATCAGTCAATGTAATATAATATATTTGATTTGGTTTTTATGGTATGATAATACAAATGATATGATACAATAATACAATAACAAATCAAAAGAGAAATATTTGGTCGTCTTTTGTAGTGATTCACATATGACATTTATGGTCAACTTTGGTATTAAATAAGCCTTTCTTTCGCTTACTTATTTTAATATGTCTCCTCCCTCATTGCTACTGGTTGCCTTATGTATCCTTCTTACTTGATACCGTGTTCTTCCTATGTGTTTTTACTGTCTAATGACAAATTTAAAAACAGTTTCATTTTTTCTATTTAGTGAAATCCACGCTTTCATATTTACCAAACCATTCTTATCGTATTACATGTCCCAACAGAAAAACTGCAATTTTAAAATAAGCGGGAAACATATTCGAGCGGCTGGTTATTCTTTTGCGTTGAGAAAGGGCTCTCCATGGACAAACTTGCTTTCACAGTCCATAATAAAACTTAAAGAACGAGAAGTTATAGATGAAATTTATAAAAAATGGTTCCGCGTATTTTGTACAGTTCAAGAATCATCGTCGGAATCATCAGAGTATGAGAACGTTGAAATTAGTTACTTTAGTGGACTTTTTCTTATAGTAGCATCTTGCTTTGTAATTTCCTTGTTTTTGCTTGGTGCTGAGCACTTTTGCTATAACCACCACAGGCGTGTTATCAATCCTATTCAAGATAAGGTATTAGAATGGAAAGAGATTAGAGCAGGGAGAAGAAACGCTATAATAGACTCAAATGACATAAAGAAAATGAAGAAATTAAAAAAAGCAAATAAAAATAAGAATAAAAAAGTGAATTTTGATGAAAGTTCCACTATAGACGACGATGAAGCAAATAGATTAAGAGCACTTTATGCCGGAAAACGAAAATTATCGACGGTTGACACCTTAGATCTAAAGGGATCAAATTTAAGTTGTCATTCCTCATTTTCTAAGGAAGGGAGAAGCAGTCTATCAGGATTATCGAAATACTACTTTGATATACTCGACAATGAATATTATGATACATTACAAGATACCTATAAATATTTAGACGCGAACATGCTTTCAAATGCTACAGAATGTGACATGTCCTCAATTTCGCTAAATCAAGAAGGTTTAAAATGTGAATATTCTGTCCACGATGATGAACTTCATGTTAAAAAAATTATGGTGGCACCAATAGAATATAAGTTGAGCGATGAATATCTTGAGTATCCAATGATTGAAGAAGAATCTATATCAGAAATGTACAAGAATGCTGAAACTGCTAAAGAAAAAATAATTGATGGAAATATTTTTAACGTAAAAGATATCGAAAATGTACATGTGTCGGATGTAAAGTACCCAGAGATAATGAATAATCCAGAAGAAACAGATAATATTTTGTTTATTGAAAAAGTTGAAAATTTTGATAATAAAGACAGACATGCGGTCTGTAAAAATGAGACAAATAACA
Source organism: Euphysa ruthae (assembly GCA_035046665.1). NCBI lineage: Eukaryota > Metazoa > Cnidaria > Hydrozoa > Anthoathecata > Corymorphidae > Euphysa > Euphysa ruthae. The sequence continues at coordinate 2,345 of JAUZNK010020825.1, forward strand.
TCAGAAATAAAATAGATATAACAGTCGATTCTGATGCAAAGAGCAGTGTTTCGCTCTTAGAGGAGGACCTTGTCAACAAATCCAGAAAAAAAACAACGAAAATCGAAAATGGGGACGATTTCGTAACTATAAACTTGAGTCAAGAAGTCAATTTTAAAATCAATTCAAAACATGAAAATAAAGTAACAGTTGTTATCCATCAAGAGTGTAGTGAATAGAATACAATTAAACTTTGAATGTTTGAATGAGAATACTACAAATTAAAGTATAATTTTTGATTGAAGATGGGAAGAATATTCACTTTTAAGACCAGTAGTAATTACACAATGCACTGATATGTCTGCATGTGATTCCATCTAAAAGTTGGGCTATGAGAATTTTTTTCATCTGGATTTTTTTTCTTTTTTTTTTTTTAAGGTAGTAGTTATCATTTTTATTGTATTATGTAAAAATGATATAAACATCTCGAAATTAATTTAAAGCAAAACCCAGTCTTTTATTGTCCATATATTTAGTAAATATACCCTTATTAATTTGCTTGTAATGCTATTCTAATATCTTTTAAACGCTTTTTGGATATTTCTTTAGTGACTTTGATTTCGTTTTTAACCAACGGTCAACCCCCCAAAATCTCTATGCGCACACTTCCCGGTATCTATCTATTTTTAAGCAAAGCGATGAGAACCGCACGGCGTGCAAAGTAGAGTCGCGGACATAGCTGACATGGAATTGGTGGTGTTCTACTTAGCTGCTGGCGATGTGTGCCACAATATGTGTCGAAACACTTTTTGTGGAGCAGTTTTAAGTTATTCACTTTCTACCACGGGCATCTATTACCTGTATTCTTCGTTTAGTATGACCAGGCCTGACGCAACTCTAAATGATAAACAATCACAAGGTCTCTGAGCTGCGGACAGTGGGGGTTGTAAATTTACAATTACCAGTTATATATCTACGCAAAACTCTCCTTAGGTAGATATATTTTATTAGTATTAATTATTTGTTTATACTTTGTTATTTACTTTAGTATTTTCTACATTATTATGTGCCCATCTGTTTATGTACGTGAGGAAGGCGCCTAGAGGTCCATAAAGTTTCCGAGTTCGGGGTTAAAGCCACTGAAAAATACCCTTGACGAAATACTTCTTGGCCTAGATTAGTGTCTGCTGCATTGAGTACAGCCATTTCAATGTCCAAAAAGATATCTGTGACATTAATGACCAAGCTTCCCTGTTGGTATATTAATAATATATTGAAAATTTTGGTGTATGCTGCTTACATTTTATGTTGCAAGAAAACATATAGCACAGTGATGTAAGGGTTAGTTAACTGTATTTTGATGATGTAATTTTGTTAGAAGATCCTAGGCACTAAATTGAAATTTCCATTCCTGCTGCAAAACGCCTGCAAAAAATGCAATAGAAAATTCAAATTAAAACCGTGTTAGTAATTTAATCTTAAATGACTAGGACTGATGAAAAAGAAAAGTTAAATCTTGTTTAATTGTTGATTAACTGTCAGTGATCTAAACTTGCAGTCATTAGATGGTGCGGACCGAATGATTAGCTTGGAAGACGATTAGAAGTTTGTTTTTTTGACTTACCAGCTGTCCGACTGGACGGATGACATTTTCAATAAAAAGATTTAATTTTTATATATATTTCTAGTACAGAAAAAAAAAAAAAAAAAAAATTTTAGTGGGCTAGTTAAAATTTAAGTAAATTTAGTAAATTTAAGTTAAAAAGTTAAATATAGGGCGGTCAAAAGTTTATTTTTGTGTTTTTTTGTTTTTGCCTGGCTCGCATTTATGAAGATTATATACGGGAAAAAAAGGTAAGAGTATGGGTTAATTTATAAAAATATATTAATTTTTACTGAAAAATTCCAGCATTAAAACTCATATCTTTCTATAGTTCAAGTTTTTAATTCTGATGTTGAATGTTTTTTCAAAATATAAATATTTAAATTGTTTTTGAAACATTTTTCAACACATCGGTCTTTGCTAAGTCGTTTGTACCGCTTCTTGAAATTATCATAAAATTACCGTTCTGTTGTTATTATTGCTTACACTGTTGTTAAAATACGTTCTTTGTTCATTTTCTTAGGTCTTATGCACATGCACTGTAACGGGTCTTAATTTTCGAATTAAACAGAATTATTTGTATTTTACCTACTAGAGTTTTGCCTTTTTGAAACAGTGCAAGTTTTTATTATGGATTACAATTCCAATTAACAAGGAAAGGGCATTTAGAAGTTAACACCGTTTTTTTTTTAAACAAGATTTTCTTTTGATATCTAGTTGTTAAATCAGTAATTTGATTTTTTGTCATGTTTACGCATTATAGCAACTACTTTAATCGAATCGAATTTTTTGCATTTATTGCAATATCGATAGAAATAATGATAGAGACATCGACCATAACACCTAAGCATATTTTAACTGTATAGTTGGTGGCCAAACATACGGTTATATAAAAATCCTTTAAACCCGTGTTTTCAGCCTTAAACTTTGGAGGTTAACAGGAAGTTAACCTCAATCGCAATGCAGCTGTGGAAATTTTTTAGTCCCTGCTGTAATTTTTGTTTTTTATTTAACAAGAAAGATACATATTTAATAAAAAACAAACTAAAATAAATAATTTGAATATCTTTAAAATCAAAAAATCATGTTATTTTTCTTAAATAAATAAATTTTAAAAAATTGTTTAAAATTTTTTAGTAAAAAGAAATTTTTAGCTTACGTTTAATATTTGATTTAAATAAAAGAACAATACATAAATATCTCAGTAACAATGTAATTGTCATGAAACATCACACCTTGAGAACAAAAGATTAAGTCACTTGAACAGGAAGAGACTGATAGGAAACCAAAAAACAAAAGAACAAGAGAAAAATGGAACAAAGATTTAAAAATTAATGCTTTGGGCTTGCTCGTATGGATAAAATCAGTCCGTTTAACCGAGATGAAAATATTAGGCTCTCTTTATAAATTTTGATAATTTCAACATCGTGTTCATATGAAAAACTATTCAGCCCGCTTAGGCTACATCTCTTATCATTAAGCCGAGATCTCGGTTATGTGGGCTGAAAATATTCTATATTAATACGAATAGACTGGACCTTTTTCGTTAAAATACCACGAGTCTGAGTATATTATAGTAAAATATCCAAAATTGTTTTACTTTATTGGATAAAACAATGTCAGACAAAATATTCGTCGGACAGAAATTTTCTTCGGAAAAAATTTTCGTTACTTTAAGAAAATTTCGCCAGTTTTTTTTTTTTTTTTACCCCTATTGAAAATTCATCTTTATCCTTAAAAGTGTAGCATTTATCATAAGCGGGCTGTAAACAAACTGAACTACTGTTATAAATGACTTTAGAATGTTAATGTTCAAAAATAATTCTTAAAGATGGGTATTTTTTCTATTATAGAAATTTGCTCGACTGATGTGTCCTTGGATGTGCGTTGTCCAAAGGTTTTTTCTTTGGTCTTATCACTTCACTGTAATCGCCATTATCCGATTCTCCTTCTGACGTTGAATCTAAAATCCTTGGCGGGATTTTCCCTCTTCTTAAACTTTACAACTTTGCTTTCAATTTCATCGCTTTCATTTTTTCGTGAGGGAAAAAACTAATACTTTTAAAACTCATTAGTAATGGGATTTTCAAACCTCTTGCTGGGATGGGAGAAGGCCCATATTTTGTAAAATCCACAAAACCAATGATCTTTCCATTTTCTTCTTTCAAGAAGAAAAGTATATGCCTTTAAACCTCTGTTGGGATTTGCCATACTGTTTTTACCGATTGCTCAACTATATGGGACTACTTTTTTAGACTCTTTGTATGTTTCTATCTCAACTGTCACTAAATCTCCCTATTTAGCATTACACCACGTTAAGTTTTTATAGGCATGAAATCCGCGAGCTGCGACTTTATCTTAAAAACGATACACCATAGTTTCTTCTTGACATTCTTTAACCCTTGTAAAACGAAACACCTTTGTTTTACTTCAGGCTCCTTCTTGTAGGATAATAAATACGTCGTAATAAATATCATTTGAAACAAAGTTCGGTTTTTACATTAGATTTCTACTTCGATTTCTCTCTCGCACTAACAAAACAAACTAATGGGATAATTTACAACAAAAATAAAGTTTTTTCTAAATGGAGGAGAACCAAATGAAACGCGTAATTCGATAACTCGCGTGTCTTTTACATATTTTATTCTCAGATTGTGAAAAAGGTGATGTTGTTAGGATCACCAATATTGTTACATCTGCTACCAAATATATTAGGAACGGAAAAATTACCCTTTTAGAAGATGAAATACAGAAATTTTGTAGCCGACCAGACAAATACCAAAAAACTATTCCCAAATATACAAAGAACGAAGTAGGGCTACATGCAAATATTTCTGGAACTGCAACAGCCAACAAAAAGTTTTCTGTTAAGTATAAGAAGTATACTTTTAATCGAACAACTGTGAACTCATGGATGGATAACACCTGGGAATTACGGCACTGCATTTACACTAGTCGACTCAATTAATAAGCTCATTAAAAACACAGGCCTCACGGTCTCGTTGAATATGGCTAAGATGAAATAATCTATCACAACAACTAACAATAACGCCGTTTTAGGGACTTCACTTGTGCTTCTGGGTTTCCCAGCAGGTACAAAACTCGAGGTTGGAACCCATGTTAGTCCCAACCTTCTGGACATCACTGGAGGAGTGACCAGCCTTCTCATCTATATCGGCATTATCAAGAATACCAAAGTAGGCAGTTTATAAGTCCCGCCCCTATAAACCATTCCACTGGACGATAATAGTCCTGGAGACATAATCAATTAGAGGGCAAGTGGACCTGACTACGAAGCTCACCAATTTAACAAACGCTCATTTAAATCAATCGAAATAGATATCAAAGACACACCCGACAATAGCATAGACTTCAACCAATGCAACCTAAGTATTCAAATAGGCATTCGCAAAACGAAATGAGAGTGATAGTAATAGTTGATAGTTGTTATATTTAAAGTGGGGAACCAACAAATGGCTGAGACAATATTTCCAGATGGGCCCACGTGGCGGGTCTTAGAGTACTTAGAACGCAATGAGCTTTGTTCAGAAACTCAGAGATAACATGGAAATAGATTTCCGCAAGAGATGTGTGTCGAACTCATAACTTTTCGCTCCGGAGTCAAACGTCATACCACTGTGCCAACTCTGCTTAAAAATTAGAGTCTCAGTAAAGCTTACTAATGATACAAAAAACCGCCATTCTCATCGCTATTACCAAGCAGGTAGAACATTGCTTCATTACGTGAAAGAAGACACAGCAACAATTTAAAATATTTGGGGTGGAATCAAGAGTATGACAGTCCCTGTAATGAAAAACGTTGCCAAGGCTATTCTGCCAATGGCTTAGCAAGCCGTCTCCTCGACTCTTACCATGAAGGGGGGGGGGGGACTTAAAGTGAGATTAAAGGCTGCGGCTTAAACAGCAGCCACCAAGAAAAACCTCATAAAAGTAGGATGTGCAGGGCTTACCGCTATGCACCCGATTCAGTGATTATGTTAACCTACATCCCTGTTAGTTATGCGGACTATTTTACGTCAAATATATATATGAAACTAAATGGAAATGGAAGATTTTCATGAAAATACCACGAACTCATTGAAGCCTAAGGTAGCCTAAATCATACAAATCGAACTTCGCTGTGAAACGGGCACCGAGCATGACTTTATCGATTTAACCGATCGCAATGTTGAGGTAAAGTTTCAGGTCATGTGCACTGCAGGAAGTATGTAGCTTGTGATAAATTAGCGTTGACCAATCTGTTTGTGCATGGTCTATTTAGGAAGGTTACTTTTGCCAAAAGATCTGCTTGAGCAATGTCAAACTTAGCGATATCCTTACCAAGCGATGCTATTCACACTATTGCCGAAAAAGAAGAACTGGGGTGAGAGCGGTCAGCTCGAAGGATGTTATATAGATACCCAGGCACTTTTCTAGACTAAAGGAGAAGCCAATACGGGCATTACTGCTCGGCAGACTCTCGTGGTTGCAGAGGGAATTTTTAATGCTGCACCGACAGTAACTGTCACGTTCCGCCCGATTCTGGGCATGATACCACAGAAACGGTTGCTACTGAAATTTATGGCCCTATGTTTATCCTTAACTCGAGCGAAGCAAGTTTTTTTGTGATTGCGACCGAAGCGATGGCTGGAGCCGCTATTAGAATCACCTCTGGCCGCTGGTTAGTCAAGCGAGTAGAACTGACACCTGCTCCCAAAAATTTCACAAAAGAGCTTATGGCAAAAAAGAAAACTCTGTACCCTATGGACAGGACACTCTTCTAACCGTAACAAGACACGGGCAAAACTCAGTTTAAACTAAATGATATAGGAGCGGGCCTCTACTTGGCCACGTAAATGTAGCTATTGTGTGTGCATTAACGTTTGAAGGGGACATAACACAGAAACCCTACTTCTTTGCATGCTATGGACTGACTCGGCTACAGCTGACCGTTGACTCGAGAGAGGTGCTTGAGATCGTCTACGACCCAGTCTTTAACGGAACTTTCGTGAACGGTTCTTCTATCGCACGAGAGCATCTTATCACTGCAATTTACAGGTTTAATTTAACGACCAATAGATCACAAGGTGCACATTGGAGTCTCACTCTTAGAATATCCATATCACAATTATTTTGTTATAGACTAGTCTCGTCAATAGTAGAAGTGGCAATGGATCGCAATACTGCGACTGACTTTAGGGATTAGGTAAGTTAACAAATACGCAGCTCAAAAATTAAGCCACAAATAACTTTCCACACTTTCTAGGAATCTTCGCCGCAAAAGAGCTTCCAGATCTGAGTAGAGTCACGATGGCCACCTCATTAATATTTAATTATGACACACATGAGCTATCCGTTAGCCACTGGATAGCATGTCGGATCTCATACGACAACATTGCGAAAACATTGTATAAAGTAGATTGGTTCGACTCATTCGGTCTACCACCAAGATCTGACGACTTCATACAAGGGAACCTCACATTTTTTCGGAAATGGATTACTGATGTTTGCTACAGGCTTGACATCGTAGCTTACAGTTATAACACCGCTTTCCTGTAGGAACTGCCTGCGCGGATTTGCGGACACTATTTGTGTTCTGCAAAAAAAGATGATGGCCTTCGGTCTTGTCAGAGCAGAAATTGATCTGCGCATCAATAGTTTTGTAATACTTAAGGCTTTTATGGTGTCTCTTTTTCGCATCCCTTACTTGAACAGTGATAATAATGTCTGAGCAATTGCACCAAAGATAGGAGGGATGAACGACAGAAAGCTAGCTCCGTGTTGGCTATTTTTCCGTGGACGAAGCATTTTTCGACATTTTCAGCTGAGGCAAAATTTATAATCCTTTATACCTATGGTTCGGTGTGCTGCTAAAATACTAAGCTTTCCTATAACCACGCCCTTGGCTATGTTTTTCAAAATCGGATCAAAGGGTACTGGTGCAGTTTTCTGTAAATAATCTCGCTCATGCTTGTCTCTTCGGGCTAGAGCGTCAAGGTGATGCCTGCGTTTTCGTAGCACGATTTTAGATTGAAACAAATAAATAAATATATATATATATATATATATATATATATATAATCATGCTTGCGCTTTGTTCAATATAACAAGACTTTTGTTGAAGAACTTTAGACCAAAATGTTTGAGATCGACTATAACGCCATGAGAGAAAAAATCCCCGGGCCTCTCACCCAAACAATGGTGTGCGCCGCTCAAACTTCTCTAGAGCGTTGCGGTTTGCTATGATTCTCACCACTGGACCTGTGAATCTCTATGCATACGTCGCAGAACTACCCGACCTCACTCAATATGCTTCTTGGAGATAGATAGGACTACTCGAATACATGTTTTTGTTAAACGTAATCAGCAATGTTGAAACACAAAACCAAACGCGCGCTGCCCTAAAGGTGAGGGTTCACATGTGACTATCTAACAAAGAGGTCGAGATGTATATGCAGACACGACCTCCTAAGAATTTTACAGAGATTCGACCCAACGAACTGCACCAAGCCGATGTTCTTTTTTTTCCACATGACAAACTCTGTTGTAAGGCATACAAGTATGCTTTGGCACTGGTAGACGTGGCCTTTCGCTACAAAGCTGCAATACTATTGACCACGAAAACTGCGGAGAAGCTTGTCATGGCGTTTACTAGCATAGACAAGAACGGATTGCTGGCGTGGCTAACCACGTTAATGGTCGATCACGGCAATGAATTCAAGGGAATAATGACTAAGCTTACATCTAAGCACAGGGGTGTGAGTTCGTCAAACTCAACCAGACCATCATAGATGGCAGGGTTTTGCCAACGTTTTGCGTCAACCTACTTCCTGCTCTGTTCGTATTGTCCTGAAAGTGCTTGAAAATATAGTGAACAAAACAATTTGTGAACTCGCTGTCTTTTTCTGGTTGCAACATCGGCCCTGGTTCGCCGTGCTCTTCATGAAGCTTAAAAAGCTCAAAATGAACATTGACCAGATATTTCCGACCTTTCCTCCGAATTTTTTGATCGATACTATGTAGGGCGCCAGCGCTAACTTGATCCCCGCGTAAAACAATCTCCCAGTTAATGCGCTGGTCAGAGACACCTTCTTCCTCGACACCGATCCTAGGGGTTCTTTAGCTGCCTTACCTATAACAGTAAATAACTTGTACGATTCTTCTCGATCAAAAATCTCTAGCATCTCGGAGGCTATGTTCTATGGTTATCCTAAGTTTTTCAAAAAAGACCCAATGTACCTCGCCCTCGTTCATGACATCTGGTTCTCTCGCTATGGCGTCATGTCGAATCGACTACCATCGACTCCTTCCTCTATAACTTTCAAGACGATTGCGTTCCTTATTTAATGTAGCTCGATTCTTGTTAAAAAACTGGGGCTTGTCGAGAACTAGGACGTAGTATACGTCGTGGTTTTTCGTGGTTTTTCGTCCTTGATATGTGGCTTAAAGTCAGAAGGCCAGAAAGGCTTCAACATCCTTTCTTTAGCAACTTTGTGACTGTGTTTAATGGTGTCTGTGAGAGCTGGTTTTTCATTCTTTACACGCGACTTAAGCGCAGAAGACCAGAGGGTGCTTAGACAGCCTTTCTTTACCAGCTTCTGGAATAGTCTTTAACATCACCCTTGAGGTCTCAGCAAGTAGTTCCTAGATGTATTCATTCATGAAGGGTTTGTACTCAGCAAATAGTTGATTGATGTATTCTTCCATCGTTTGCTCCTTGTCCATGTTTGGGTATATATATCCCAATATAGCCTAGTCAGAAAAGTCTGTAAATGAATGTTTCGGCCAATTCACAAAGCACATTGCCAAAGTCAAACGCTTCCCTGTATATATCAAATTTTGAATAACGCGTTTGATTTGGTAACTAGCAACAAAGATATCAAATCTTATTTTCTCCATTGAATTATTCTCTACTTTTCAAATTTTATTAATAAAGAAATGAGAAGGCAAGACAAAATATGAAAGAATAGGGCTGAATATAGGACAGAATTTAGGAACGAACTTTGACTCAAAAATCTGGAAAAAAATTTGCTTACTATAGAGAATTTTTCGTGATATTGCCAAATGAGCTCCAGTTGCAAAGCTCGCTAAAAAAATAAAATTTTAAAAATACCAAAAAATATTTTGACACTTTTGAATTTTAATTGCGATGCGGTTGGTTAAAATTTCTATTTTTATGACTAAAAAATTTAATTTATTGATATATAAATATTTATGGGAAATATTAATATTGATTGAAAATCTTTATGTTCTCCAGTACTAAAAAACAGTGCAACAGTTTTAAGTGAGGAGTATGAAATAAAAATGGGCTGTGAAATTATCTAAAGTGACAAATAACAATAATAACAAAGGGCACGAAATGCTTCTGAATGTATTTTTTAGTTATTCCTGAAATTTAATTGATAAGCAAAAAAAAAATATTGGTGATTGGAACAACAGTGGAGCGGCTGAAAAAAATTTCTAAAGAATTCGAGAGTAATTATGTTAGACTACATGTTATAAGTTTGCATTCACTTAAAAAAAGCAAAACCAGGGAAAGCTATAAAATATTTTTTATCGATTTCATTATTTTTTTATATTAGCTTTTGATAAGAAATATACCGGTAGATTTTTACTGCTGAGTTCCTTCCTACTGTAAGTGCAAAATTACTCCGAATATTAAAATCGAATTGATATATTGAATGAATATTGCTGGAAACTGGTGAAACTGGATTAGTTTTAAAATTATATAATTCAACAAGCTTACACGATATTATTTTTTTTTATAAGCAACATTTCCGATACACAAGATTTGAAGCTAATTATAACTCGAAAAATTTAGAATCACAACTTTAATAATGCGAACTGAATCTTTAAAACTATCTTGTCCATTGCTAGATTTCGAGTGAAATGATAACTTATGAGGGTGAAGTTGCTTATAAAGGAGTTGTGTACAAAACATTACAAATGAGTTATGAAAAAAAGCGTTTGCATAAAGGAGTTAAGGTAGACATTTTTAAGTTTTTGAAATCATCATTAGCAACATAACACATATTACATGTATTCCAAAATCAGAGGTAGCTATTAAGGTAAGGTTAGGAGAAGTAAATTATATTTATTTTACAAAAAATTTTATTATAACAATGAATATATTTATATACAAGTCTCCTTGTTTATCTTCCCGTATTTGTTACTTTGCCAACGTGTTAAGGGTCCACCTTCTCCATGTTTAATTGTTTATTGTTGTTTATTCAACATTTTTTTAAGTATAATAATCGGTCCTCTTAACTTAGTCTCCTCTTAACCCAGTTGCTACTGATTATTATTCTTAAACTTTAATTTGCTTATGTGAGTGTTGGAGAATGTACACCATTAAGAGCCATAAGAGTAAACACGTTATTGACACGCTCTTCTATTTCATATCTCTACTCTAATATGGAATGTTTGTTTGGACCTTTAGATTTTTTGATAAGTAGAGACTTGATTTATTTACTGGGATTTTTTCGATGTATCTTATTTGGAGAAAGAGGGTTATGCTGTCAGACTTTCTCTGGATATAGTAAAATTATTAAATGTCACAAACAATATTTCTCATTAAATATCCATTTTGTTGACATGGTGGCAAACGTTTACAACGGAAATAGCAATTTTCTTTAATCACTTTAACTTTTTACCTTTCATCTTTATCGTATGCTTTGGTTTATCACTTTACTACTTACTGTTTTCTTTATCTTCAGAAATTGTAGTTACTTATCACAACATGATTAGATTACTCTACAAGTAATTATTCAAAAGTTTCAATAAAAAGAAGTAAAGCCCCTGTTACATGTTACAGCAATACTTCTGCAACATTTAATATTATCCTTGAGTCTGGCAATGTTCAAACAAGTCCTGGTCCCTCTCTTACACCGAAATGACCAGTTTGTAATAAATGGTTAATAATGGTTAGAAGTATACGATAGAAACAAAAAGAGCTGTATTCTTATTGGTATTTTCTATCGCTTTCTTTCTACTAATACCTTAGAATGGATAGAATGATACAGTTCTATCCAACGTGAAATTAAAATTGAGTGGTGAAATTCTCGTTACAGACAATTTTAGCAGTAATATTTCCAATCGATTGAAGTCAGAAACTCTTCGCTACTATGAAAAACTTGAACAATATAACTTTTATCAGATCGTCACCAAACTAACAAGAAAAACTCAACACACAGCAACACTTATAGACCATATCACAGCAAATAAATCGTTTGTTAACACTAATGTCATGTACTTCCACATGAAATTATTAGTGATCATGATGTACCATAGTATTAACCACAATTCAAACATAAACGACATGAAAAACGTTTTGTATAAGAAGATTTCATTAATGAAGTATTCATACTACCTTAGTTTCTAATATACTCATCTGATAACCCAGATGATATATTCGATACTTTAAATAAACTGGTTCTTGAATGCATTGAAAAGCACGCTCCTTTAAAAAGAACAAAGTTTACATAACCACCAGCACCTTGGATGAAACCCGTATCCAAAAGCATGGAAACTATCTCGCGCTGTTCCTTTCCCGATATCAAGTTACCAACTTTAACATCAGATTACTGACTAGCAAAGGTGCTAGTCAAAAATATTTGTCACAACTATTAGAACTTTATTAATAAAAATCGATATAAAGTGTCAGACCTTTCCTTCAAAATTTATCAATCTAGGACAAAACTTTGATTTCCTTATAGCCTATAAGTATTCGTGATTTTGACGAACAGCCATGCCAAGATAGATTTTCAGCCGAAATTGCAATGACAACTCAATTAACCGAAGAACCCATTTTTGCCACATGCTATCAAACACAACAAGTACAATCTGTAACATCTGTTATTGAGCTTGCTTAATTAAGAAGCACTCATTAAGGACATGTTGAGATATAATTAATCATTTCTTTCAAATTACTAAAGTTAGTAATAACGTTGTAACCATCGTCATTTACGCCTTTTGTTTTGATAGAAATAGAAATTTTTTTTTTTTTTTTTTTTTTTTTTGCCATGCGCAAGGCATATAAGTTAGGTCACATTTTTTCTTGTTATCTTCGAATTTATTCCCATTAAACTTTCTTTTTCCTTTGTCAATCTTGACCTAGGCATTATACAGTAATAAAATCTTAATTTAAAAGATAAAACTTAAATTAAACAAGTTTTACATGAAAAGAATTTTCAGAATAAAGCAGTAAAATCTTTTTATATTTCTTCGTGTTTTGTTTACACCACAGGTTGAGCCATTTTTTAAAAAAAATATGAAAACTGTCACGTGGTTTTAAGTTTCGCAACCTTGTCCGCAGATGTTTTTTTACCAAAATTAGTTTGTTAAAATTGGACGGACAATTATTACAGGAAATATTAAGTCATAAAAGTTTTCAGCTAAAATTATTTGTCAAAAGCCGTTTGTTATGCTTCTTAAATTCTAAAAAGATGATATTGTTATTTTTATCAATGTAAAAGGTATGAACCACGTCAAAGTGATTTTGTCTCACTTACTAATTGTATTGTTAAGTAAAAATTCAACTTGACCAATTTTATTTAGGATATAGCTACCATATATTCCAAAAATAAATTATGCGATTTCTACGATATTTTCAGAAGTTCGTAAATAGTACTTTATTAATAAAAGCATAGAAAGTATGAAGATATTAACCCCCTGGTGGGGTTAAGAAATCTATTGAAAGAATATGTTATACAACAAAAAAATGATTTTTATGGTACATCGTATACAGTAGTATACGATGTACAGACATGTAAAGACATGAAAATAAATGTTAAAACAATAGAATGAATTTTTTGTTTAACGTTAAAATAAACCTTGTTTATAATGTTTACACTCGAAAATTCTTTCATACTTTACAGAATAAACTAAGGAATACGGAAAAAAAATGCAACCTTTTACTTTAATTTACTTATTCATAAAACAGTTACTCATAAAAACACAAAATCAAATATTAGAACAATAGTTGTTTTAGAGCATTAGAGTGGAATGTTAATGATTCTTTTGTAACGTTTAAATAAAATTCTCTGTCGGCAGTTTATTGAAATCAATTTTGATTTGGCTTTGATTTGGCAACTATTGTCTCGATTGAATTATTTCTACTGCTCAAATATTATTAATAAAGAAATGGGAAGGCAAGACAAAATATGAAAAATAGAAGTTCAAAATAGAACTTCATTTTGCAAAGCAAAATATGGTATGACTAGTTTCAGGCCTTTTTCGTCATTTATTATAAAAGAGCTTGAAACTAGATAACTATGACAGACCTTCAGATTTTTTGAGTATGTGATTCTTTTTTCTTGTTGATAACCAACTCTAAAATAAATTTATATATAACCGATTGGATCAACAGATATTGAATTTTCATTAAAGACCGTGAAAACTTTGCCAAACGAGATCCATATTTAAAGATATCCTCCGCGTCCAATACATAAACTATTTAAATACAAACTATTTAAAATTCGTCATTCAAAATATCAAAACTCCAAAATGTCAATCTTAAAAATTATCCATTAAAAACGTTTTTTTCTCTCTAAAAAGATAAATCTTTTGCCGCACATTGGACCAAATTCGTAATTAGCAAGCACAGCCTCCTCATTTTTTATAAGATCTATTCCTTTAGGAAGACAAATTCGAAGGTAGGATGCTTCCTACTGTTAGAATAAAATGCATAAGTAAGAGAGCCTGCCGCCTCAGCTTTGGTTTTAAAACTAAATAATAATTTATTAATTTATTCTCTAAATATTTTTCTAGTGATCAAAGTAGAGATTTTTGGATTTTTTATGTATAGCAGAAATTTATAAATTAATAATTCAACGTATTACACTTTTTTTATTCATTAAATCGATTTGGTGAGAAGATTTTCAATTTATGAGTTTACAACTGTCATTTAGCTCCTTCAAAATTACATTCGGCTTAAGATTTAAATTTTTGGCTTGTTTTCTCGTGAATAAATTAGTTACTTCTGTTTTGTGTTGAGACAGAAGTTAATACTGTTGGTTTTTATTGGATGTGGTGAAAGAGAACAAAATTTTCGAGTATTTGGCACAGGATTGAAATCATTCAGTAAAATTCTCTGCCTGATACATAGTTGTCAGCTCCATCAATAATCCTGCAGATATTGTCATATAATTTCCTCGCATAAATTTATAACATAAATATGTTAGTAAGAAAGTACGTAAGAAAAACAGTTCTGTTGATAAGTCTAACTATCGTTTTTGGACACTTTGCATACAACCAGCTCAACAATTCCTTCAAAACTAAGCTTTTTAAATCCTGAGATCTATAAGCCATTAAATTATCTTAATCCTACTTTTATGAATGATATTTTTACTAAAAGGATGTATCATATACATCATCATTTCCTTAAACCTCCCGTTATTGAGAATAATATTAATTTCATAAGTTTAAATTTATTTAAACTACACGCTTCGTTGTCCTGGAATAAACTACCCGAAATTATGAAAAAATAAAATAATTTTCAGTAAGTTTATGTCGGAAATTAAATCCACAAAGATCAACCGTAATTTCACGATTTTTGTATTAAACTTCTCAATTTGATTTGCTTTATGAGTTTTTAATTGTAAGAATTGACTTTTATTAATTTTATTAATTGCTTGTTTGCTTGAATTATTGTATTATGGTAGTACGGCGTTATGGCATTATGGCGTTATGGTATTATGGCATTATGGCAATATGGCATTAAGGCGTTATGGAACTATGGCGTTATGGTATTATGGCAATATGGCATTAAGGCGTTATGGAATTATAGCGTTATGGTATTATGGCGTTATGGAATTAAGGCGTTATGATATTATGGCGTTATGGTATTAAGGCGTTATGATATTATGGCGTTATGGCATTATGGCAGTCTTTAGCTTTTTAAATATTATTTTTAAGCATAATTTTTTAGAAGTGCCGCGTATTAGTTGTGTTTTATAAGTACGATTAAAGATTAATTTATAAATTCTGGCGTAAAAAATGGAGGCTACTGTAAGCTTTTTCACCTAAAACATTACAACTCTAGACTTTTAAATGATTAACTCGAAATACCAAGTCTTCAACTGTATTTGGAAGATTCTTTCGGTAAAATCCTACTTAAAACCATTTGACTACTTCTCTCTGTGCTCGAGCTTGTCATAGAATTATAGCTGAATTTTAGTGATGCTTTGCTGGATGAAAAATTTTAACATAATATATCCAAGGTGACCTAAAACTTTTTTACAAAAAAAAAAAAAAAAAAAAGAACTTGTTGCATTGACATTTGGAATAGTATTGTCAAACTTTTATCGATAAATATCAGCTAAGTGTATTCCACACCTTAGAAAAAAACATACTTGTAATGATTACCCTTTTAGAGGGAAATTATATGAGTTGAAGATTTTATCGTCTGGTAAAAAACAACGAAAACCAGTTAAAAACTCAGAAAATTTCGAATAAAAAAAAAATATTCTATGTTTGTTTTGTTGAATATTGTTTGTTTTTATCATCAAAAAGTGTGTTTACGCAAAGATATATTGCTATACTTCCAAGGTTTATATAAAGCTAGATACCGAGAAAATCTTTTAACACTAGTTTATTGATATAATTCTCTAATTCTTAGATGAGATTAATAAGTTTCCGATATCCATCTTTTATCATTTTATTCTATTTGTTTAGAGTTTAGAAATAATTTTTGAATTAGATATTATTTATCAGAGAAATATTTTTCACTGTAGCGTCTTGAATTAAGTTACAACTCCAGGAAAGCAATTAGTTTTGATATACTAAAGAGTTCTCATGTCAAATTTTTTGAAGTCATTTATTCATTATTTACACTTTAATAGATAGTGCCTCGTTTTCATCATTTATAACACTAATAATTAAAAATGGAAATTAATTGCCAAAATAAATTTTGAACAGTATTATTTTACTAGGCCGTTATTCCACATTGTTTCCTAGAATCTAGGTATTTAATCTCAAAATTATGATATTTTTTCTAATTTGGCGTTTTCCTTAGAAATAAAATTAAAATTATAAGAATGAATTTATTTCAAAATATTGTTCTAATTAAATTATATTTGTTACTGTGAATGATAGGTTTTTGGATGGGGTTAAAACTATAACTTGATATGAGTTTTAGGAACTGTTTACTTCACAGCGCTAAATGAAGAGGTTCCAGATCATTTCATTCATTCATATTTTTGTTTAACGTTAGTAATCATACATACCCTTGAATAAATAAAAACTCAATGACACCAACAAATATTTTTTGGTGTTTTTGAAATAATAATAAAATAAAAATCTGTTCCAACTGAGAATAGTCTTTTTAAACTGGCCTAAAAAGCTGCTGTTTTTTAAAGTTTACTGGAAGACTGTTCTAGATAAAACATGCTTAAAATAACAAAGATTTTGTTCCGTATGTAGATGTTCGTGCCGGAAGAAGTTTTAGTATGCTACCTGCCCAAAAAGTAGGGAATTTGTTTTATTCTAAAGATTTCCCAAATTACCTCTGGGTTTAATCTATTAACAGACTTATGCGTTTCAACCATAATCATATGGAGATGTTTTTTATGAATACTGACTTTTCAATAGAGAGTAACTCATCAAAACTCAAGGTAAAATTTTGATGAATTGTTCTTAATTTTCTCTTTTGAACCCTCTGGATCAAGTTATATTCAATTTTCCTACAAAACATCCAAATTAAAAGACAGTATAAAAAAGAACGTAAAACGTAGCTACGAACAAGTGTTTTTGTCTGAGTAATATCCAAGTCTTTTTCTAACTTGATCAAGCAACTCAGTTTGTCATTATCTCGTAAACATAATATACGAACATAATTAGAAAAGCTTATAATCTATAATAACACCAAAAAGTGTCACTTCATTTTTAACGTAAACTTTCTCATTAAATAAAATAATATTACTAGGAGGACTTTTTGTTCCTATAAACATAATTTGAAACGTTTCAGGATTTTCTACCATTGAATTCGATTTAAACCACTTTTGTACCCTAAGAGAATCCCTGTGAAGACGCGACAGAACGTTTTCAAGAGAAAGGTCACAGGTATATAAGGTATTGTCATGTGCAAAGTTATAAATGTCACAATCCAAAACAAAGAAGAACATATTATTTAGAAAAATATTAGAGAAGAGGCCCTAAAATAGAGTTTTGAGGTAATCTTAAGATGATATTCAACCATTGGCTGAAAGTAGAAACCAGCATTATCCATTTTTTCCTTGAGCAGAAGTAGCTTTCTACGAGCTGATTTAAAAGTCCATACGACCACAACCGTGTAGAAGAGATGGGATCAAGAAAAGGAAATTACATGGATTAATCCATTTTATAGTTAAAACGCTACACCGATAATTGAATTAAAATTTTAAAATCTAATCGAAAAAGATTTGCTACGTTATAACCCATTGAGAAAGATCTTCAAATACGACTCTTTAAAAGTCAGTTTGGATAGCTGACAGCTATATCAAAAGACTCTAAGTGGCGAATAAAGTCCATTTGTCTATTGAATGACGACAGCTAGATTATTAAGTTCGTATACAATTGCATTGTTTTGTTAACCAATGGTGAATAAAAGGTCTAAATGTGCATCCATCGAAATGCGTTAAAACGAAAGATACGCAATTAACAAGGTGTTATCTACAGTAAATTTTAATCATGGTAAAAAAAAGGGTTTAAAAAGAAAAAGCCATATTAATCAACCTAGTCAAAAATAAATCTTGCCCTGCGTATTTCGACATCAGTATGAGATACACCCTATATCTACACAAAACTCATAATGTTTCCAAACCTAGATAAATTTAACAAAATGTGCAAACTTGTATCAGAATGCCAACATGACAACAAATCAATGTATGTATGTATGTATGTATGTATGTATGTATGTATGTATGTATGTATGTATGTATGTAGTATGTATGTATGTAT